>JAHDVE020009714.1:0-204318 GCA_022606495.2 Halesus radiatus | reverse complement strand
TATTTTTTTAATATTAAAATAAGCATTATGGTGGACTTTAAATTGAATTAAAAACGACCAATTCAATTTGAACACAAATTTGTCGTAGACAATTTAAAATAGATGTACTTTACTAGTACGCAACTGCTGACCCTATACACATCGCAAGTGCACCCCACTGTAGAATTTGGCAGCCACCTGTGGTCGGGAGCCCCAAAACATCTGAAAAAACCCATGACGCTGTGCAGAGGCGGGCGATCCGTTTGATAGATTCGCCTATCTTAACAAACGGGTTGCAATCTTTGGAGCACAGACGTCAGGTGGGAATGCTGTCCTTGTTCTACCGGTATTTTAATGGAAGATGCTCCGAGGTACCAGCGTCATTGATCACTTCGGCACCGGTGGATACTCGGGAAATACGCCAAACGCGCCCCCAACACTTGCACACGATTGACATTTGTCACATGAGAACGGGTCGCGTTTACGACTCGTTCTTGTGTTCAACAGTTCAACAACATAGCCGGTCCCTATGTTTCCTCCATCCTACAGCATGGGTCTCTTCAAGACCCATGTTCACTCCTTCCTATCCTCAAAGAGACCCTCACACAGCATCCCCAAAGATCATATAGTCCTTGAGGGAAATTATTTCCCTCAGGGTCTCCTGTATGGAGTTACTGTAAAAAAAAATATATATATATCTATATATATATACCCGAAAAAACGTTTTTTTTATTGTTTTGTTTTTATATCGTAATTTACGTAATCATAATTAGATAGCAGATAATGTATGATAATTAAAAAAAAAAAAAAAAAAACTCGCAAATAAGTTGCCTCTAAAATTATGAAGATTTTTTTTCATGGCATATATTTCATAATTTAAAACAAAAATAAATAAAATACTTCTCATGGGTACTATCTATTTACTAAACCTTCAATTAAAAAAAAATAGATCATTCAGTTTGGATGGGTATTTTGGCCTCAAATGAAAAATTAAGTTATGTACGAAACAGGCAGCGCAGCCATTCCTCTTAATTATCATGCCATATACCGGAAACAAAACATTTGCTGGGGGCCTTTATCTTTATACAGCCTAATAATTACTTTGGGATGGGTACGTAGAATTTCATAGATTTATAACAAAAACGAGTTTTTTTTATAAAAGAAAGACAAATATTCCCGGGTTACGAATAACCTGATAATATTTGAAAATCTCCTACTACCATCACAGAAAGCGGAAGATGTTGCGTGTGTCGTAATGGAGGACTTCACCAGTCTAGGAATTGAACTCACGCCGCCTGGGTGAGACCTAAACGCGATGCCAACTCAGCCACTGACCGAGTTTAAAACGTTAACTTTCGAATCACGATTAAAAATAACAGAAAAGCTAAAAAATAGCTGACAAAATTGATGTAATGATTAAAATGATCGAATCGATTGCAAACGAAATGTTTTCGAGGACCCCTCTACCTCGTTGTAAAAACAACGTTACTTAAAACTACGTTAATTTATTTACGCATAAAAAATTAACTAGAACAATTTTGAATCGTTTGGTTCAAAATTAAAAGCACATGCCCATCACAGTCAAAGTAAAACAACAAGGCACTTCTAGGAGCGTAGTAATCTGTGGATTGCTCCATCCCCGCCAAAACAAACTGGGCGGATTCTGGGCGGCAGAATGTACAAGTGTGTACCGGCCTGGAATCCACCAAGCAGGCAGAACAGGGGGGGGGGGCTCGTGGGGAGGAATCCTACGCTCAGCCGGCGGGCGGTCGATAAGGGGGGCAGCCGGGAGGCTCTTGCGCGATATCGGCCTTAGGTCACATTTCGTTAGCGCGCTGGGTACCCCATTGAGCGCTGGGTTACTTCGTTATGGTGAATAAAAGGTAACACCTATGGTGAATGGAATTGTAAAGACCAGTCGCACTGTCAAGGGTGCATTTTGTATGAGAGAAAAAGATTGGAATTGCTCCGTGTGATGACACGTGGGAGGCAAGAATTTAAATAGTTAAATAAGGATTGCATGTGAGTTTTTTTACACCGTCGAACAATGGTTTTTTTACAAAATACCTGGTTATAACTAAATTTATTTGCAAAATAATGACGAAACTCAGTAAAAATAAAATAATAAATAAAAAAGGTCAAAATTGGAATAACTTATTGAAGCTTCCTCATTGTATGTTAATATTTAAATAGTGAAGAAGATAACATCAATAAATCTCAATGGAACAAGATACAGAAAATTAAAATGGAACATCCGCAACAGGGACTCGAACCCGGATCCTATAGAAATCCATATAAAAAGATAACAGCCAAAAATATGGGAAGTAATTGGGGATAATGTTAATATACGAGTATGATAAAAATGACGGAAAATAATTAGGTCTCAATAGCTCAATTAGTACTGAGGCCAGTCCAGCAAAAGAAAATCTGGGTACGAGTCCCAGTTGCAACCGTTACCTTTTTTAATTTTCTGTGACTTTTCTACTTCATGTTTCATTGAGATTTGTTAATATTACCTTCTTCAATGGAAAATTATCTATTAATTGATAAACTAAAGTTCTTTAAAACTTAAGACAAGATTTTTGTGCATAGTGCAAAGGGTAACAATTATTATTTTTATAAACAATAATTATTAATCTAAAACATTAAAAATTATGGAAAACAATGGAAAATTATCTGTTTGTATTGTTAAAAAGTGCATTGATTGTATCACTTAGTAATAAAAATAAAATAGGTTTGGTTAGATTAAAGAAATTGCTATTTTTAGTAACCAAAAATAACAACACGAAAAAACAGAGTAGTATATAAAAATCAATTAAAATATACACACAGCGCATATGTCTTAAATTGTTAGGAGATTTGTTAATACAGATCTTGAACAGGTCTGGATTAAATGAAAATACGGATAACCTTAGTTCGTTAAACATGCGTTACGTATCAGGCAAGAACGAGTCGGAGAAACGACACGTTCAAATGCAGTCGACATCAAATGTGAACGGGTGTTCTTTTAAAACGATGCGGTGATGTTAACGGGGTGTTGGAAGTTTCTTGAGGAAGCTCCGCTGAAATACCAGTTAAACAGACTCAGCATACCTACGGATTGTTCATCAGATCAACCGCCCTCGTTTACCTCATTTAAAGTCCGTCTACAAATGCAACAAGTTCATTAATAATAATATACATTTTATTATCTTTCTTTTTTATAACAAGTAAAAAAGGATATCCTCACTTTTATTTCCCATGATTTTATTTACATAATATTAAATTAAATTATTTAAATTTAATTAAATTGCTGAGAGAATTATAATATGAAGTGTTTTAAGTGCGGTTGAATGGTTTCCGTCTCAGTCTGTATTTGTTCTATTTATATGTAAGGTATCCACTATTTTATTTGAGTTTTAAATGTATTCATGTTGTTGTGATGTTTGAAGGAGATTAGGAGTTGTAGAGTTTAGTATTATAGTATAAGAAGCGTTTTTTTCCAAATGTCGTATTTGTGGTTGTTTGTTGGATGTGTTTTTGACTCGGAGATATAGTGTTTCTAAGATGTTTGTTGGTTGTTATTTCTTATTTTTAATATTTATGAATGTAAAATAATATTGCTTTAGAGTATAATTGAATTCGTAGAAAATATTCACATTGAAAAAACTAGTTCCCAGGTCCCACAACATTCGTTCTCGGGAGAAAAGTGTGCAGAGCTTTAAAAATATGTACAAACTTACAACACAAAGGGAAAATTAACATACGATGAAGTTAGAATAGGATTATAATGGAAAGCCTCACAACAACTTTTGACTTTTGATATAAAACTTCTCCACATTTCAAAACACGTGTACCCCACGATTAAGACATTAAAAACTAACGAAAAGTACTGGTATATACGGAGGCTCGTGTATTCTAAAAGTTTATGGAACTTTACTTTAGATTCGGCACTTAACTAGTGTTTGGATGTGAGGTTCTCGGGTGGTTAACTTACTGGTTAAGGGATAGTATCCCTTTTGTCGTGGTGGTTGTATTCAACCATCTACTTCCCTTAGTTTGGGATGATCCGGAGCTGGCTGATTAAAATTCGCACTAGAATGTTCACAAATGTGATTAAGAAGGATTTGAATAGAGAGTCCTGGCAATCAAGCACTTCAATTAGACTAGATACATGGCAAATACCCTCGGGTTGTGTAAAATGCATGTACTGTAAAATGTACTCGTATGTTTTTATGTTGTTATCCACACAACTTGTTTTTTTTTTATTTTTATATAAAACGCAATATTTATTTAAGACATAATATTATGAAATAATTTACATTATTTATTTCGGTTTTTGGGTGAGGCTTATTTAAATTACTATTTATTTCTTTATTTACAGCCAATGACCATTTAAAAACATTGTGAAAAAACGTGAACAGGGTGTCCGGGGGTCAAGTGCAGTAACTTCAGGAGGTGATTTTACGTCACAGTAGAAGTAAAAGATAAAGATTAACAACTTTTCAAAATACATTTCCGTAGAAGATTTGTTTTCACATAAAAATAATTCAACTTTTTTACCTGAAAACTGCCTTTATACGTTGGAATTATGAAAAAAGGAATTCATCTTTTTTACTTCTACTATCATGTAGAATCATCTTCCGAAGTTACTGCACGTTACCCCCGGATACCTTGCATATCAGTACATACATATACAAACAATTCTTCTAAGAACACTTTAAACACAGTAAATCAAAGCAAAGGCCATGCAGATAGGAACATAAAAGACAAAACATATAAAAAAAGCATTATATGTTAATTAAAGTTTATATGCTTCAATATATTGGTTTTTACTTGACCCATTACTCATTACCACGGACAAAGAGTATTTTTATGGTAGAGAACACTTTTTGATAGTTTGTTCTTATAATCGCAGTGGGAAATAGGGTGTACTGCCTAGTGGTTGTAGTAGGTACGAGAAAAATTGTCAGGTTAACGGTCAGCAACCAAAAATACACACATCGTAGTCTGCTAGCGCAAGAGATACTATGAATGATTATCTGTACGTTCCACAGGAATAGTTAGGAATATGTATAACACTTCAAAAGACAAAAATCCGCAAACTGAAATCTTTTAAATTCTCTAAAAATACGTAACGGAAATTTACGTAAAATGTTAAAAAATGCCTTCACTGGTTTTCAAACTGCAAATATTTGGTATGTAATTCAAGTTATATTTTTTATATAATTTTTATCCACATTTTATTAACTATTGTATTATTGCTTGAGTTAACAACCTACAAAGGGATGATTAGGGCCATTAATGAGAGCTGTCCCTTAAGTAGTTAGTACAAATCTCGATAATGGCGTTTATGATTTTATATATTTTTAAAATATTATCAAAAACAAGACTTATTTTAGGTAGGTTTAATATACAAAAAAATCTATGTTATAAAAAACACGTACAGTGTACGTATTGTATAAGCCTAAGAGCAGTATTATATTGGTTATTTGAATATTAATTGCCCAAGGAACGAAAATTCAATTCGACTCGCGTAGATTCACGTTAAACAATTAATAAAGCAATATATTATTCGTTTGGTAGATACGTAGGTGATGAAAAACGTGATAATAAACACACAAAATAACAGCGCAAAAATGACAAAGTAAAATTCAAATTCGAAACGAGAATAAAATAACAATGGAAAAATTCACAGAGTAATTTTAAGAGGACAATTGCGACTGTCAATTTTCCAACAGCAATTAAAGTTTCTATAAAACGCCAGCGACACTGATTTCAGAAAAAAATATCGATATCCCGACCGATTGTATTCAACAACATGATTGTTTCCTATTACAAAAAAAATGTACGACCACGTTTTAATTTTAATAATTATAATATAATTTTTCTATTTTTGATACTAACAATAATACGTAGTGGAAATCCATTATAATGATTTACTAAAACAATTTTTACTTTTTTCCACTTCTATTTTTGAACTGACCGGTTTCAGCCTATCGCGGCCATCTTCAGACTGGTACAATGTTTTTCTTAAACTATCGTACATATTTTGGGGTAACAGGAGTGGTAAACTATAATTTCATGTAAATTTTATTGATTGGTATATCCTAATTTTACATACTGTATATATGGTTATAAAAACTAGTAAAGATGGATTACATTGGTTTTCATCAAGACGATTTTGTAATGCATTTATTTAATGAAAGGTTGGCGAATTCAAGCAACAGTTTTACATATTGGATTTCATTCAAACTACTTTCTAAACCTTCCCGGCACTAATAAAAACAAACTGTGCTATTTTTAGCGAAACCGGTCGAGTAATTTTCGAGAAAATCGAGAACAAACAAACAAACAAGCAAACTTACATTGATTTATATATGTATATATGTAAATATCATTTATTTAAAGTTATTTTTGTCATTTAGAACAATCTAAACGAGTATTCGTACTTCATGCCTCTATCAAACCTACTTAACTCTATGTATTTAAAAAATGAATGTTTGTTCATCTGTCTGTACTCGATTTTCTCAAAAATTACTTAGTCGGTTTCGCTGAAAATAGAACGGTTTGTTCTTATTAGTGCCGGGAAGGTTCAGAAAGTAGTTTGAATGAAATCCAATAGGTAAAAGTATTGCTATAACATTTTAAATTAGTATGAAAAACATCGAACCCGTCTTGTTGTATGGAGGTTAGCCCATAGATATATCACTCTGGTTAGCCACAGATTACATATTCAAAAGAAGAAGGTTTGCTTTATATTATAAAATATTTTCAAAGTGGAAAACACAAGTAGGTATCTACTTAAGAACTTCATTTAGATAAATCTTGAATAATAAATGTTTGGAATTAAACAAAATTTTCAAATTAATGTGTCTTAGTTTTAAAATAGTAATAGTCGTCACAAGGCAATACTTGCTGCCAAGTCAATTATGGCACCCAAACGACAAGCAATAATTCACAACTTCATAACTTTATTCCATATTTTATTAATTAAACCCGAGTAAGGCCGGGTACACATGAGCTAGTAAAATATAAAATGATATTCGTGCAGCATCTTTGGCTTGATACTTCAAACAAAAGAAGAATGAACTCAAAAGAAAACATTTCGAAAAGCTCCAAGTGCAGAAGAGGAATCCCAGAACAATCAATTAGATTGGTACTTAGGTGGAATATTTAATAAATTTTCGTTATTCATTTTAATTTCTTTCATGTCTGAGTTCCATTTGTAATATTGTTCTCAATTGATCTTCCGGGATATACTAATGTACCCACCTATCAAATACTTCTAAATATGTGTGGGCCTACGTCAGAAAATGGAATCCACAGAATTAAAGGGAATCAAACTACTAAAATCATTATAATATTCATATTTCCCAAAGACTGTGGTGCGGCGTGTAAATAGCCAACATCGTTTGTGGTCTTTATATCCCGATAATAATTATGATTAAAAAAAAACACATTTAAAAAAAAAACAACAACTAAGATTCTCTCTCTAAAACAAATGCAAGAGCTGCCCACATACAAGGAAAATCATCACTAACCTGCATCAGCGATCTTATCTGCAGCCAGTGGGTGGACTTCTCAAGTTCATAATTGTTGATTGTTCTAATTATCAAATTTCGAATGAGTTAATTCATTTATCCATGATTATCATAGTATGATAGACATTTTTAATGAACACTTATTCGAATCTAAGTAAAATTGCTACTGCAGGCAGATCATTTTAAAGAGCGCACGTTTGTACGTGTTTGTGCGCATCTTTATTGTTCAAACTGGATCGAACTAGTTTTGAACACCCTCTCGCAGTCCCTCTCAGTACGCAGTAGTCCTACAATACAGTACACCACTACACAAGCAAGAATCTCATTAAAATTATTATACTATTTCTACCACCATTTTGAATAATATCAGAATGCTGACGTGCATAAGCTCGTTAGTTGAACCGATACACAGTTCAGCAAGCTTAAGGTAATTGATAAATATTCCACCGTTTCAGTCAATTTAAGCTTTCGGTGCTAATATCGACGATCTGCGTGTCAATTATTGGCAATATGGCAAATTCAAATTAATGGGAGCTGGAATATTACGAACGATTTTGAATAATTGCAAGGAAGGTCGTAAATTTAACACGAAATTAAACGTGACTTCAATTAAATGTATTCTCAAAAAAACTGCAAAACTACTTTTTGGTCCAATTTTTAAATACTAAAATTTCAACAGTCAAACAGGTAAAATAAAAAGCTTCCTTGGGAAGAGGTTCTTTATATAAGCATCTTAGTATATATTTCATATTCGACGGAGGGGTTATATTTTTAGAGTTTTAAGAAAAAAACACAAAAAATATATTGTTCCATCTACGTTTGAGTATTCCTACCCACAGCATCCTGTTTTTGATTTATTAGCAAAATCGTAATACAATACCCAAACTTCAGATAAAGTAATATGAAAATTCGAGGCATTCTATTACGGAATACATTTTGAAACCTTGCCAGGGTAATTAATATCACGTCAAGCTTGAAGTGAATATAATACACATCCATACGGCGCATGCGCGCAACAGATTTAAAAAAAAATTACGATCGTTTGATTGCATTAAAGTTTCATCAAGAAAGCCTAATTTTTATGACCTTGTGCAATTTGGTTTGTTTACTTAGTGTATCGGACAGCAAAGGCTTAGCACCCAAAATATTATTATCGATATAATTAAAAAAAATATGTTTATAGTTCAAACACATTTCTCATAACTATATATATATAGTTATGAGAAATACATAACTATATAACTATATGACTCATTGTTGATAAGGTCCTCTGTTTTTGGCTTTGTTTAAATGAAGTCATCTTAAACGTGTCTATGGCTTTCAAGATTGTATTACTCGCACAAGTAATTAATTTTCAGCCGGGTGACGCATTTGCAAATATGATCCTTTGTTCCTTTATTATCGCATGCACTCCTGTAGGGATGAGAATAATTGCTAATAATGACACGTGTAGAATCTGTAGAATCCTAGCCTAATAAATATGGTACCAACTTGGTCAAATCAGCCTGTTGGTTGTCCGACGACCTTCGTGAAATCACTGTTTCATTTACAAATCCTTACCCAAGATCACTAAAGAGGAAGCCAAAGATTCATAGTCGATGTCACTGGCGTGAGCTTCAAGTACACTTAAGATAGTAGTAATCACAGTGGGAGGTATCGGGTTCAAAACAAAAATAAATGTCACCACACCAACGGCCTAGAAAAATATCCCTGATTCACTGTAAGGCACTTCCGTTCTAAACTCCGATTGCAGAGTATCCCGTATGTGCCAATAGCCTTTCCACCGTAAAACAAAAGAATGAGCTTTCAACTAATTCCTGATACAATAAATCCCAGGGTCATAACAATTTAATAATAGCAATGCAAAGAACCATGTTCGTAAGTATTGATTACAGGTGCGGTGGCGGTGGTTGCGTGATAGGTCAAACCTTGCAGGATTCAAAATAGACAACGATCCAGCGTCAGAGGAAATCAAGCAAATGCTGTCAGTCGTTAATTGGTATTTTGATGAGTAGAACTGTCTATTACGAACTGTGCCTTATTTCGAAAAATCATTTCACTGGAACCTCGTAAGACCGCCACATTTTGACTGTTATTTCTTGAATATATCTGCAGGGTGATGACGAAACAATCTAGCAACGAGCCACAGTAGAAGCCAGCACTGCATGAAAAGGAAAAGGAGGAATGCTAATTCCCGATTCCAGTCGCAACAAGGTTCAAGGCTTTCAAGACCAATCTTCAAGTACCCCACCAAAAGAACAAATAATCTAGAAACGAAACTCCCGAGGAAGGGGTGCTGACCAACCTAGAATAAATTTTAGCCAGTAAGTAATGAAAATATATCTCAAATTGTAACGAAGTTCCAACGTTTGAAGCTGATGACACAATATCTCGATGAATAGCAAAATAAATAAAAAATTGGCATAGTTTCAATAGAATAAGTAAGAATCTAATAATGAAATCTAAATTCTTTCGGTATTTTTCAAACGAGGGTGAATTAAAAGGGTTTGTTTATATCCCATGTGGATACAGTGTTCGAATTTGGTTAGTTTTTTTTACTTAATAATTGAACCTTGAGTGTTTTATCGTATGTAGATAGGTTTTCGACAAAAGAAAATAAAGCGCCCAACATTTTCTATTCAAATAGACATCCACATTAAACGACTCTTGACCGTAAAATATATTCTCAAGAATCTATGCCTCGAGGGTCACGACCCTTCTCAAACGATTTTAATTTTCTCCAAGGGATAAACGACCAACGCGCAAACAGGGCCCTATTGATCGCCTCGAATGAGATTTGAAATTAACAAGTGATTTTTACCTTCTGTGTGAGACGCTCATTTTAAGGACACATTGTGAAACATGATTTAAAAAACAAGAGAAATTGAAAATTTAGTTTTTTACTAACAAGACTGTTGATTTATTAAGTACCAGGAATGTGTAGATTTATTTAAACTAGAAAAATAATTTAGAATGATTCAAGACATCGAGTGAATTAATCATCTAATTCGATAATATGACTGAATGATTCTGTAATAATATTAAATATATTTTCATATGGAGCGGTAACTTGGTGATGTGACATTATAATTTAAAAAACAAAACAATAACTTTGTTTACATCTCTTTTATTTATACTTTTTCCGACCGGGTTTCGCTACTACCGTAGCTTCTTCAGGGCAGTATACAACTAAACTATGAGCTAAGATACACATGTGTTGTAGATTGATAAAAACAGGCGAGTGGAGGGCCAAGGATGGGAGATCAGCAGGTACCTGACCGGGAAGGGTGTCTTCTTTGTTTATTGGGAGTAATTTAAGAATTGAACTTTTATTTAAATTTATTTGATTATTTATTAGTGTTTTTAGCTTTCCTTATTTCTAACGCTTCTAAGTTATCTAGTCGAATGCCTGTTCCATTTTTATGCAGTAAATCCTTGGCCCTCCACTCGCCTGTTTTCATCGATCTATAACACATGTGTATCTTAGTTCATAGTTTAGTTGTATACTGCCCTGAAGAATCTACGGTAGTAGCGAAACAGAGTTATTGTTTTATTTTTTTAAATATTATATGTAGTTGTCAATGGTTGTATTTTATGAAGCGTGCAGTGGATATATTATACCTACAGAAGGCAGGAGAATTTTAAAAAAACGATCACAGTAAGTGTTAGTTAAATATGAAACTGTGACGGGACGTTATGAACCAACTCTACAAATTGATTCATAGTTTAACGGATTTGATTATTTCGGACGTATTAATAATAATAATAATAACAGTTCTGTATTCCAGAAGGTATGCATGGATAGTGAAATGCAATACGTTCCATAAGTGATAATAATATAAACAAAAAATAACAATACGAACCAAAAATAAGAGGAAGAAAAAAAGAAAACAAAAACATAGAAAAAGATTACGTAGTAAAAAATATGGAAAATAAGTTAACTAAGAGAGAAGAGAAAAATTAACAAATTTATGGTGGATATTTGATGGTTTCTCGTCTCCAAGGGGCCATCGAGGGCGACTCCATCCATGTAGCCGTATTGACTATGTTTAGTAAAGTCAAATCAGTTTGACTAAAAATATATGGTAATGACTAATGACTTCTAGCAACACCAAATCCCGGCGTGCGAAAGTAAATTTTATTTAATTAATTTGTACTGTTTCACAATTAATTAATTTAAAAATAATATATAATATATTTGCACACGTTCCAGAGTGGAAGATACTCTCAATATCGCCCTGGTAAAAGACCACCATTCAGAACTGAAACGTATGTTGAAATGGATTTTTGGCTTTTAGCCATGTTTGGTGAAGCCAGATCTGAATAGCCAGGTATTTTCCCACCACCCTCTTCCCCTTCTCCTTCCCCTCCCCAATACCTTCAGCCTCATAACATACCTCAATTAGGAATGCCATAGTCACACTGGATCCAGACGGTTGGGAGCAGTTGGGACCCTTGTGCGATATTCATATAAAAAAAACACCAGTTCTACCAACATAAACCATACTACGCTTCAGCTTACATGTTCGTAACGACAATATTGACAACTCACAGTTTGAAAACTATTTGTGCCATGTTTACTGTACAAATAAAGATATTATTGTACGAGGAAGGATGTTTCCACACAATGGACAAAATACTGGTTCGATTATACGAAAGGGGTTTTGTTGTTTAAAAAATATCGGTGTGGCAAGTATAGGTATGTTGACCAGACCAACAAGTTAGCAGTAGCGTGATTGCTAACTAAAATAAAACTTTTTATATAGTGGAAGTACCTATAGTTTTTAGATTTGATTGATTTATTAATGTTTCATGCAGAAATCATTTTACATATTGACAAGCTTAGTTCATATTAAGTTCCAATTACATAATATATAAGAAAAAACATAATAAGCACATAATACATAAGAGCACAATAATAATAAATAAATAAATAAAGGAAAGGAGTAACGATAAATAACATGACAGATAATTTATTTAATGTATGAAGTTTGATAGGTACTGGTTAATGCTCTTTCAGAGTGGAAGATACTCTCAGTATCGCCCTGGTGAAAGACAACCGTTCAGAATTAAAACGTTACTTGAAATGGCTTTTAGCCGTGTTTGGTGACCAGATCTGAATAGCCAGGCATTTTCCGACATTCCTCTTCCCCTTCTCCTTCCCCTCCCCAATGCCTTCAGTCTCTCACCACATTCCCCAATTGAGGATGCCATAGTCTCACTAACTTTAGACGGTTGCGAGTAGTTGAGACTCTTGTGCGGTATTCATGTAAAAAAAATGCTAATGCATTAAAACCGAAAACATTCAGCAAAAACTGTATTCTCATAATTTTGAAGAGTTGATAATTTTATTTATTAAAAATCGTCCCCTTAACGACTCCCATCACGTAGCTACCTCCTGTCTCGTATCGAAGTAAAATATAAAAATAAAGATAGATATATATATATATATATATAGATATATATATATATATAAAAACACATATGTAAAATCTTTAATTATATTTCTATTTATTTTAATGGTTTTCTACGCGAGTGCATATTTTATTATATTGTAAATATTGAATAAATATGTATAAAAAAGGTATGTGCCTAGTGAGGTGGTTGCAATATTAAAAATACCTGTAATAAACTCTAAAATACACCGAGAATAAAAGGTTATATTTACGAAACAATTCATATTTTCATGTAAGATAATATATGATGAGCGTCAACAATTTTTCTCATCGCAAATATTTATCAACGTCTTTGGCTCATCCCATCTCAAGGAACGCCGTGCGGAAGTAGAGCGTCTCAAGGGAAAGGAAGGATTACGGCAAATTGGATGCAGTAAGGATGCGGGCACTCAGAGATCCATCTTCTGAATGGAATGATACACTAAGTAGTACCTAAGGTAAGTACTCAAAGACTGGATTAAATGCAGAAAGGAACTCTGAAAAGTAAAGAAGAAGAATCGAGAACAGTTACGAATTGGAACAATTGTACGTTTTTTTACGTTACGTGACTACCGCAATAAAGTCCCAATTGGGTTGAGCTAGTGATTTGTGAGTTGAGTTATGGGGAAATTTGGGGAAGGAGAAGGTTGAGACGTAGCTGGCTATTCATAATCTATCATATAAAGAAGATTGACCCGGGCCCGGATTTTGTATTCAAATCTACAGTTTTATTCCAAGCTCGATAGGGTAGGGGTAGGGATAGGGGTAGGGGTAGGGGTAGAGGTAGGGGTAGGGGTAGGGGTGAGGGTGGGGTAGGGATAGGAGTAGGGGTGGGGGTAAGTGTAGGGGGTAGGGGTAGGTGTAGGGGTAAGGGTAGAGGTAGAGGTAGTTGTAGGGGTAGGGGTGGAGGTAGGTATAGGGATAGGGGTAGGAGTTGGAAGAGACCATTCATAACGCCGTGAACTTCAGCTAGTGTATTATACGAGTATATTATTTTCGGTCGATTTATATGTAAAAATATTTTTTATTTTCCCAAGCCGGATTTTAATCAGGGACCTCTGCGCTGAGAGCAAAACAGCAGCTAACGCTCTACCATAGAGGTCGTATATAGCAAATTATACTCAAATAATAAGGATCATGTTTCAGAATGAGAATAATAAATACAAAATCGACAAACAGATAATGTTTGACTCTAGTGATAGGTTACAGTAATTTGTTACGATTTATTGTTTAACAACGGTTATCCAAAAATTGGATCTCGGCAATTTTTCCTCGCTAAAACAACAAGAAACGATGCTGGGAAGTTCCGAAGACCTCCACTAATAGAAGATAAATAATAAAATAATGATAAATCTGCAATATTTTTATTTATTTACAGACTGACTCTGTTTAAAACTAGCAATCAGATTGTTAGAGCAGATAGTGAAGTATGGTTATCATTAGAGAGCGGAAAAGATGCTGTGTTCATTTTTTTGCATTTTTTCATCGCTTTTTGCATTTTTTATGAGGTCAGTGAAACTTTTGCATTTTCCGCTAAAAAAACATAATTTCATGAAACGAAAAACGTCATATTATCAATTATCACCTTTATCAATTATCACAGTTAGTAAATATGGTTTTATCCGAACTTATAATGATAGGTTGTGTAAATTCTTCGAAAAGGACCAGTATAATTTAAACTAGGCCATCGTAATGGACGAGATATTCATGAAAAATACAAATTTGAGTTAACAGCGCGGATTGCTCGGGATTGGACATTGATGGGAAGACCCTATTATGGGCCGAGCGTTTCTCGCGATTATCGATTTGAAAACAAATGTTTCGAGTTTTCGATTTAAAACAATACAATTAAGACGTACCTAAATTTTAAATGAACATGCCTAAAACCAAATTTAACATATTGTGGATAAAGTGTTATCAAGAATTGAATTGGAATGGAAATAACATGTTTTATAAAGTTTATTTAAAAATTTTAAGTACCTATTATTATATTTTTACTGCATGCATATATTTTATTTACGTTTAAATTATCACACCTTTTTTTTTAAACATCGTACTCTCGTTAACATAGTATATGTGCATAATCATTTTTTTTTTTGTTTTCTTTACCAGCCCATTACGAATTCATGCAGACAAAAAGTTTATTGTGGACCAGCACGTTAAAAACGCGAAGTATATTTCAAACAAACTGATGTCGGAAGGAAGTGCATCACAACAAACCCTAGAAACATGCTTTCAAGAAAAATCGTACCATGATGATGATCAAATGTAGTTCTATGTGGATTTATGTAAAGAAATGGTTGCGAGCAATATTCCTCCTAAGAACTAACCCATAGAAAGTTTTTTCTCACGAAATACCGCAAGTTTGATATTCCCGACGAGTCGACTTTGCCAAAGGGAAGCGTCGATTTCACATATAAAAAAAACATTAATTATCAATAATCGTTTTTTTTATTCGTATTTACGCTTTTTAAAATTTATATTTAAAATTTTATGTTATATATATTTTACACATTTCCTAGTGTATTTTTAAGCATTTTTATTAATTTGTACATCTATATATTTATTTTTTATTGTTACCCGTCTCAGAACAGACATCGTCTAGTGATACGGTTAAAGTACATATAAATGTTTAAAATTTTATGCCAATAAACGCCCGGGTTGCCGGAAAGGAAATGAAATGAATATAAAAAATTCTGTAGCTGAAAATTATTTTTACATTGTAGTAGATGAAACCACAGATGCGCGCGATAGATATATCGCACATGCGTTAATTGGCTTATTAGAGGAAGAGAATCCATGGAAATAATTTGCTTCGAAGCAACTAGAAAAAACTAATAATTTGATAATCACGAGCTTCGCGCAAGACTCACTGACGATATTTTTCTTGCGTGATGTTATCCCAACAGAAAAGTATATTTTATTTGTATCCGATGCAGCACCTTACATGGTTAAGGCAGCACAAAATTAAAAAATATATATTTTATTGCAATTTAATCCATGTGACCTGTTTGTGACCACGGCATAAACAGAGTTGCAGAATGTGTGAGAGAGCAGTTTCCCATGGTAAACGACCTTATTAACTGCATAAAAAAATTATTTCTAAAACTCAAGACATAATTTTCAAAACTTTATGATTACAAATGGCATGTACTGCTAACTTCGAAAATAAAAACATTTTTTATTATATACCCCCATTACTTTTGTACAACTGCGCGAAACTGCTTAATCGGTTCTGCCGCACCCTGTATATATTTTGTTTCTTATTTAGTCGAGTCCCTGGCGTTTTTAATATGCACCACCCAGTAGCTGCCCGAAAGCATGAAGCACCTTAATATTTCACTTTTATTGCGTAAGTTACTCCAAACGGCGACGTTGAGAGAGCGTTACTTTAAAAAAAATGACAAAAAACGGAAAACGTTGCGAACGCACAAAGCAAATTCACAAATTAAACGTGAATAAAAGGGACACACTGAAATAAAGATGGCTTTTATACGAGCAGCGAGTTTAGGGCGCTCTTTTACACTGTGCCGACATAAAAATTTGCGTAATGATACACTGATATAAAACATTAAAGATTGGCCTTTATTTAACAAAAAAAAACACGAGCAATTTGTTATATCACTTATTAACTTATCTAGACCACAAATAGGTCGTTCTTTTTTTATATACAGGTCGTCAAAATAAATTTGACGTTACGGGGTGAAATTCTCATAATATACAATCTCATTCTATCGCACAGTTGGAGAGGTCATTTTAGAAAAGGACTTTGAAACGAAAGGTTTTGAGCTAAAGGGTCATGTTTTATTACATATTGTTAATACGTTATAGAACAAAGATTGACTTATTGAAAGATGACAATTTCTTCCAACCAACCCAGAAGTGTAAGTAAAGCAAAAAATTAATGTTTTCGGTAAGGTGGAAAAAAACAACATAAATAAATAAACGTCTTCAAATAGAGAACGGGAAGGTAAGAAAGAGAAAGGAAGCGAAAGTAACGAAGAGTTGGAAATGATTTTTTTTTTAATTATTATTTTAACATTGAAACTAGTATTAACATCAGAGGGCAACTCGTTACAGAAAGGTGATGCTTGAACTATAAAGGAACGTGTGAATTTTTTTTAATTTAATGTAAAGCAAATTTAATAATGTTATTATTAAGTTCTGCAAGTATTTTTAGTTTTTATTATTGTGACAGCTGTTTCGGCGTTTAAGGCCATTTTCAAACTGTGAGCGCCTAATAAATTGGATTTGATTTGCATTAAATTTAAAAAAAAAATTAAATGGAGTGACGGGTTGGGATTTCAAGGATCACTTGAACGAAGCGAGACTTCGAGAGTTCGGAGATAAAATTTAAGGTTCATGACGTTACTTACTAGATAAGGACTCATCTAGTGAGTTCTACAGCACAGGTAAGTTGGTATAACTGGAGTTATTGTTTATGTACTTGTCTTTATTGTTGTACACTTCTTCATGTCACTTGTAAAATCACTGTCGACTGACCCGGTCTAACAAATGACTTTGCTGTGTCATAAACTTCGTTCTCATTTATACAGCACAATACAACATTATTACACTTAGTAAAGGTGTCGTTGAAAAAAAAACTGTAACAACGAGGCAGAATTCTTCGTGAAAGGAGAAAAATAAATTATTTTACTTAATACAGCCTTTAAAACTCCCAGCAGAGAAGCGCCAACGTGCGAAGTGACAAATTGTTAGTTATTAAGACGGAGCGACTAAAACGGAACCAGTTACAAAAAAGGAACGGATAAAATGTAACCAGTTAAAAAAAAGAACGGTTAAAAGGAACGGCAAAAGTTACGGTAAAATTTCATTAGGTCCCTTTCCGCAAATTGAAAGGTAGTACAGTTCCGGTCCCAGTTCCGAAACTCATTAATCCGAAGTACCGGGAGTGCGGACGTTTGAATCGCTTGCTGATTGCCAGGACTGTAGCAGCGAGCAATGTGGTTTTTAATCCAACGCGAATTATCGTGTATCTTGCGTCTCGTGTTATACGGGTGTTTAGTACAAACCCTAAAATCTTGAGGGGAAGAAAAATAAGTTCAACCTTTCGAACTCCGAGTGCCCTCGATCTAATGCTTCCGTAGTGTGCCGGAGGTAAATTTGCGCGCTTCTATTTTCGTAATAACTTACATTGTTGTTTTCAAAAATATGTTTCCGTAAATATGTACCATCTTACCAGATCATTATTTTTATATATTTATAAAAATTGTAATTATAAATCAAAATCAGTATCCTCGGTATTCTGTAAGTTTGGTAATCTGCTACTTGTATTCAATGAAATGGTTTTTTGACATTTCCGGTTGGGTTCGCCAGCGTTCAACGGATACAAACTTTGGGAATTCGATGGGTATTTCGGTGAACTAAAAGTTAAATAGAGCAATTTTTTCGTTATGGAAATAAAGTATCTAAAAAATCAATTCAATCGGGAATAAATCGTGCCCACCCATTTTTTACAAAAAAGGTTCATACTGCATGTCGGTCGTATTGTGCCTACCTACAATGCACCAAAGTTTTTTTTTTTTTTCTAAATATGAAAATAAGTGTCCATGTCTATAAAGATAAAGGGACGAAATCAATTATAAATTTTTAAGTCTTCCCTTAAACTAAAACAAATAACTCTTGAAAAATGTCCTCAGCAACACAGGTGAACTCCTACCGTGAAGGAAAATCAGTGGCGTGCATTTCTATATGGTTAAAGGTAAGCTGTGTGTAGTTTTCATGTTCGAGGAAGAATTTTGCATCAATATTCCAAAATAGTAATTTTATTATCATCTTCCGCTGATTGTTTTGGCCAACTGAATAAATGAGCGTACAAGTTCCTTTTCCAAATTCACGAAAAAATACGTTTTGTCAAACTATCTTTTAATTTCTATTTATGGTTCGTCTTTCTTAGGGTAGGCACAGCTTTTAATCCTATATGCAGTGCACGCACGCCATTGAGGACAATATGCATTCTTCTGTAATAAATAAACATGTTTAGTAAAGTAAATAAACAAAAGTAAAAAATAATGGCCAAGTTTAACACGGAAACGATTTATCGAAAGCTCCTATCGTTCTTAGGGCGGTTTTATAATTGAACGGTGCAAGCAACGGAGCAGTCGGAGCTCACATGATTGTCAGAAGCTGTTTCCGTTTCCCATCAATAAAAGTAGATCGCGTGGAGCTCCGTCTGTTTTAACAATACGTTTATTTCCCGTTGCAATTACCGGCATTGTTTGATCGTGAAAAGGCTTTGAAAGGAAACTAATCAAATACCGAGGATCTTTATTTTCTGTGTCTTGTGCTTCTTCAGGCAAATATCTGTCTCAGAACACTAAACGTTGGCGATTTCACATCAGAGTTTTACGCTTTCATAATCTTTGTCACCTTCATATCATTGCAAGATTCTGTAGGATTCAAATGCAGTATGCAGAAATAATGGCATATAATAGGACACCAAAATTCATGACGAAATGGGTATCCTAGGGGATGCGATCCAGAAGCAGATAGAGGAAGAAGTGGACTGACTGCATGGAAGAGGATTCGAGCAGGAGATAGTTAGGAACCAGAACCAGTGGATATTATTGACAGAGGAAGCCAAATCACACCCTAAGATGTAGCGCCTTAATGATAATGAATCTTTGTCGCCATATATAACAATGGCATTTTTGAAACTTTTAAAAGAAATCTAAAACTTACCTAAATTGCACATAAACCACTTTTCAGTTTTATTCCGAGTTAATATTATTTGAATCCAGAACATAAAATTCTCTGAACTCTAGTACTCTTTGTTCGTCTTCCTTCTTACCTCATTAAATTATCCTGCCTTTTATTGCATTGTCGCGGGCATCGCTATCAAGTTCAAAGCTTGTTCATAGAAAAATCACTTAAAATGTGGCGGACTATTCTTATACAATAAATGCTCAATTCTATCCCCTAAAAATATTTTTTTGGATTCATGCATTATTAAGGACTATAAATCCGTAGTTATATGTTGGTCAGTATGAACGAAGGCAACGGGTTTAAACAAAGATGTCGTACTTCAACTGTAACAAACTTGAAGGATCTTCAGTCAGAACGATGTTCGTCGAGCAGAATTTCATTTCCTTTCGAGTTAACCTTAAATGGACAATACTTGTACTTCTAAGTAGTCGTAGAATGTAACGTTGTTCATCAAATGATTAAAGTTTTCGAGTTTATTGTGGCTAATGGTTATAACGGCTTCCCGTTCTGCCTCTATCTGCTGTAGAGTATTTTTTTCTCATTTGTTACTGTTTTCTTTCATAGCATTTTTATCGAAAAAAATTAAAGTGAGATAGCAAAGATCAAAGCATCTGCTTGGTTAAATTATGCCTACATTCTGATGAAACACATTTCGAAATAATTATTTTAACTCAGAGCCCAAATCGTTTAAAAGGTTACCAACTAATTAGTATTTAAAAATCCATTTTTGCCTGAGCCACGTCAGATAATGAAAATAATAATTTAAAATTTCCCCCCTTTCTTTATCCAACGACCAACATCGGCGCAGTTAAACAGATTAAAGCTCAAAATTATATTAAAAAGCTTGTTCTAATATCGCAAAATACTCCTTATTTTCAGAAAATTTCTTAACCACTCGAAGGCGATATTCTGCTAGAAATACAGAGCGGAAAGAAACGAAAATAGCCTTTATATAATTATTTGGAACAGAAACCTTAGTTACTTAGTCGAAATAACGAACTTATTCAAACTGCTGGAAGAAGCATTGATATAAATACAAGATACTAAAATATATATACTATAATACCAAACCTTCGACCCTTAAATCGAATTAAAATACTGATTATAAAACATGGTAACTGTAAGGTAAAAATAACCCATTTTGAATAAGATAAAAGATAATTTAAATGAAATAAAACATTTTGTTTTAAACCACCAATTTATTTTAAATCATCACCAACCGGTTTTGCTTATACCAAGCTTCGTCGGGGTAAAATTTAAAACTAAATAAAAAAATACAGAGTGAACGTATATATAGTCGAAGTATAAAAACAGAAGGAGACAAAATATAAAATGAAACAATGGAACAGAGAGACAGAGATATGCTTACATGTAAAATAATGGGACAACGCATAAAAAGGAAGTGACATAACGTCAAAGGAGGGAGGGATTAAGGAGAAGTGGTAAAATTTGAATTAACGGGAAATATATCTAATATGGGACTATAAGACAAATTAAGTTGACAATTTAAATTAGTGGTTTAAAACAAAGTGTTTATTTAATAAACATGTCAAAACACAAAAAATTGCTTTCTCTCGAAAAATTATAATTTAAAGCTAATAGTAATGAGTATTAACAAGCAATTTAAAACTTTATTCCACTTGTTAAGAGGATAGTAGCTACATAAGAAAATAATAGGGTAGGTATCCAGAATATACATCATCCACATTATCATCTTCTTTATTTCATTTAATATTTAATATAAAAATTGACATTGGGTAACGGTAAATAGAATCATATAAATAATACTTCTCAACCTGGCCTAACAACAGTTTGAAAATGGCAGAGAACGCCGAAACGGCTGCTAAAATAATAAAAAAACTAAAATAATTACAGAACGTAATAATAAAATTATTAAATTTGATTTATGTTAAATTTAAATAAATAAAAAATTACTTTCTGTTTATATGACGAAAATACTATTTTGAACCATTGAATAAAATGTTTATATTGTAAAGCAGTTCTTGGAAGAACCCCCACTTCGTCAGGACCAAAGCTGTTCCCACAAAAATCAGAAAAAAATGTATTCGAACGAAGTCGTTTGATCGAATTGAATATTCGATAGCGAATTCAACCCTCGGGTGATATTATATGAATATTTGGAGGCAAGGGATGAAAAAATGCAGAAACAATCGAAGTTCCTCGTCACCAGACAGCAGATGGTTTCAAATATCACAAAACGATGTAACACTTACTACTTCTACCGTTTTTTATTATTTTCTTTAATATTGTGCACCAAATCAATGCTTTTAGAGAAACAAAAGAGAATAATTGCGAAGGCTTAGTTAATTCAATAGTTTGTAAAAAATAAAATCAAATTGATGAGTTCTTCACTTCGTACTTTGAATATTGCAATAGGTAAGTTGTTTATTTCTTCGGTGATTTTCTTCTGGATCTTTTTTTTAATAACACTAAAAATAAAATGCTATATATTGTCAGTACATAGTAGTTTTTGGTAAGATTCAATCGCAATAAGATCGTGGTTTCCTTTCGAGTATAAGCATTTTAAAATTAGCGGTAAACGGAATGTAGGACAATATATATAATGTTACTTATTTAACAAGACCCAAATAAAAAAGTTGTACACTATCATATTATAAACACCAAAAGTACAAGAAATAGCAAACGTTAAAACAGCACCAAAAATGAATGTGCAAATTTATAATGTAACATAATAAATTATTAATTGTTTTTGCGTTTAATTCGTAGAACTTCATTTAATTTTTTTTTTTTAATTTTCTGTAAATCAAATTCAATGTAAATCAATTTAATGTAAATCAAATTTAATGTAAATCAAATTTAATGTATATCAAATTTAATGTAAATCAAATTTTATGTAAGTCGAATTTAATGTAAATCAAATTTAATGTAAATCAAATTTAATGTAAATCAAATTTAATGTAAATCAAATTTAATGTAAATCAAATATAATGTAAATCAAATTTTCAGTTTTTTTTTATTTTTTATTGTGACAGCTGTTTCAGCGTTCAAGGACACTTTCAAACTGTGGTTAGGTCACATTTAGACTCCTTATTTAAATGATTCCATTTACCCCTACCCAACTTCAATTTTTTTGCACCATAAGAAACATAAAAATACTTGCAGAACTTAATAATGACATTAAATAAATTTGTACAAATAATAAGAAGAACTTTGTTTACACCACTGTTTAAATATATATTATTAATTATATAATATTTTTATGGTTCAAAAACAAAGCTTCACTCATCAGGAAAAACAATATTAATATATTGTATTGTGCATATTCCTCATGAGGAAAGTTTCGTTTTCGAAACATGTTGATATGTATGTATTGATAAATTGGTGATTAGAAAGTATTTTTTTATTAATTTATAAACAATACACTTAGCTTTTTAAACATGTAGATATTTACGTATTAAAAACAGTGGTGTAAACAGAGTTCTTCTTCTTAATTATATTAATAATGACGGCACAAAATAATTACATATCTTCCGAATAAATTATTAAATTTTATTAACATTATATTTAAAAAAAAAAAAAATTATAATAAAGTCAAACAAATTAACTATCAAAGGATTACTAATGAACGTATGTCAAGAGATATAATTAAAGAGTTTGTACCCTGGATACACCTTTTTTTACATAAATACCGCACAAGTGTCTCAACTGCTCCCAACCGTCTGGAGCCAGTGAGACTATGGCATTACCAAATTGGGGAATGTTGTGAGGCTGGAGGTATTGGGAGGGGAAGAGGAAGGTGGGGAAATGCCTGGCTATTCAGATCTGGTCACCAAACACGGCTAAAAGCCATTTCAAGCAACGTTTCAATTCTGAATGGTGGTCTTTCACTAGGTCGATACTGAGAGTATCTTCCACTCTTACACCTAAATATATCTAAGACTTAAGTAGGAACAATATAATTTTTTTTTTTAAGAGAAATATGTTTTGTTTACTCAGTATTTTCGACCGCACTATGAAAGCAACCGCTACCAGCTAGTGGGCAAAGAACTACAGTAGCCCTGTTTATTAAATATAAATTAGTGACAAAGGTAAGTTAAGCCTGCATCGGAGAGAAACATGAGACCATCACATAACTTTCTAATTTTGTACCCATGGACATGTGTACATAGAAATATATTCAGTTCTGACAGATATTTGCAACACACACCTACCCAAGGCCAGAAGAATTGATCGCAAAAGATATCTAGCTACACACATCGATATCATTGTTAGAGTTCCAGATCACATTATATTCTCTGACAAAATTTCGGTAAAAAATTCAGGCAGAGGAGCAATGAATTCGGGAAAAGAAAAAATATTTCTCTCATAAAAAAAAAATTGCTATTCGCTCTGTCAAAGATACAACAAACCTGATGTTATGCGGCGTGTAGTCTAGAATTCATATTTCCACCGTTCTATTTGCCCGGAATGTGAAGTGAGACTTCGCATCCCCAATAAAATTTGATGTCACGTAAGGGATGCGTAGCCCGTATTGATAAAGGTGTAGGCGATTTCAAAGGGTAGGCAAAGTAACTACACAACGTAAAGGAAGCACCAACGTATTTGGTTGGTTCGCGGGCTCAAACGTAGGTTGTATGCCGTACGGGTTGAACATGTACTCGTACGTCGTACAATGTACACAGGTTCCAAACATGGCTACGATTTTAGGCTGTCTGCTTTGCGACTACAAATTCGTCCAGCGCTACATGTTACTTGGATACAAACTCGCACCAGTGTTAAATGTTACAGTGATATAGGCACTAGATACATGTCAGCAAACGACGATTTCCGTGGGTGCGCAGAGGGGTAAGCATTAATTAAGTATTAATTAAATAATCATAACATAAACACATAAATCTGTTTTAAATCACTCCAATTTAACTAACATAAGATACAAAATAATGATAGACATACATAAATATTTAGGTGTTGGAGTGACAAGCAAAGGGAATATTAGGGTTTTTCAGGAGGAATAGAGCGGTTACAGCAATGTTACAGTATAAGTATACATTAGGACGGGTTTTTTCATCGAGTAGAGTCTCATGTTATTTGAAACTATTTAACTCTGGCTAAAAATGTCAAATTATGTTGTTTTTTTTTACATTACCTATTATAATATGTATCATTTCAATAGTATTTGTAAATGTCAATATAAAAGCCTATAATGGGGGTAAATAAGTAAATAAATATAAATATGGGATTTTCCAATACCAAACACAAATGAATGAAAATATACTAAATTAAATAATTAAAAGTTACTTAGAATAAATCCCAATACAATAAATAAATATCAACATCTGTCGAAACCAGTGGTTCTCCAGTTAGGATAAAAAATATGTATACTTTAGTATGTATATTTTAGTATGTATACTTTAGTGTGTATACTTTAGTAAGTATATTTTAGTATGTATATTTTAGTATGTATACTTTAGTATGTATACTTTAGTGTGTATACTTTAGTAAGTATATTTTAGTATGTATACTTTAGTGCGTATACTTTAGTATGTATACTTTAGTATGTACACTTTAGTATGTATACTTTAGTATGTATACTTTAGTATGTACACTTTAGTATGTATACTTTAGTATGTATACTTTAGTATGTACACTTTAGTATGTATACTTTAGTATGTACACTTTAATGTGTATACTTTTATCCTGACGAGGAAAACATTGGTGTCAAAACATGTTGATATTTATTTATTAATTAGTGGATTATTCAAAATAATTTATCATTTAATTGAAAATGATGCCAAAAATTGATTCTGCGTTTATTGAAGAAGTGAAACCATATTAGGTTACATAAAGAAAGATACTCGCGGAGAGACCCCTAGTTCTGAAGCCAGGCACTTTCAATCCTTCCTTTACCACTTCTCATTCCTATTCCCCAAACTCTTCAGCCTCACATTATATTCATAACAGCAATAACATAAGAACAGGGGATGTCAGTCATTGAACTCTCCTTGAGGCAGTTTTGACTTACAGTTAGTAAAGAGTGAATTTAATTGCAGCTGTTTCAGAACTACGGGTTATCCTTTCATACGGTGATAAGGTTAGGTAACTCGGGATGCTGGACAAAGAACACTGTACCTCAACAAATCTCATTACGGCCACCAGACCGTAAAATCCGCCGACCCCTCGCCGTGGTGGCATTTTTCTAAAGGGACGATTAACTAGTTACTTATCACCAACATGCAAGTCGTGAATATGTCAACGTCGGGTTCATAAAACTGTTATTTTCATTAATTAAACCTTTATGACGGAGTCTGTTGTGAGGACCATAATATGGGCTACAACTACCAGATCCGCATATAGAACTGGCTTCGAAGAATAAGAAGAAAAAAAAAAAAATCCCGAAATGTGTGTTTGTTTTTACCATCGTTACCAGCCTAAAATGATTACTAACTATTCATATTGGAAGTGATTTTCTTGCCGGAATGCTAGGACTAGATCGTCTAGATGTTAAAAGAAAAATTTCAGTAGGCACATAAGCTTCTCAATGGGCACATTTGCAATCCCGATGTTCTAGAACGTATTACGTTTTATTTCCCCGATAACTTTACCAGAGCTAGGCAGCACAGGCTTTTTATTTTCCCAAGAGGCAGGACCAACCTACCAGCAATCGTGTCTTGGGGGAAAAATGACTACACTTCTAAACTACCTATCTTCTGAGGTAGACATTTCACATATAAAAAAATTAACTAATCCATTACTAGATATTTGGTATACCTTTTGAGGAAAAAGGGATATCATTCGGGTTTGGTGAGTATTTTGGCCTCAAATCCATAATTAAGGTTTGCATGAAGCAGGCCGCGCAGCCGTTCCCCTCGACGTCGCCTTCTTGAAAGAGGGTAGGGGCTGCAATGCTGATACGAGGTATGTGGAGCCAACGCTCTAAAATATTTTTTTTTGTTTCCATCAAGCATATTCATAGTTAATCTGACCAGCATAAAATTTAAATGTTCAAACATACTTAAGTATGTTCTAAAGCGTCCAAGGACTGACGACAAAGGTGATATTGAAAAGACAATATGTCACTGCACCGCAATATAACAAGTATAATAATAGAACGGATTTATAATAAAAAAAATAGTAGCATCAGTAAATGTAAAATGTATCATTATTAATAAAATTAATATAATTAATAAAATTAACAAAATTAACAAAATTAACAATATTAAAAAAATTAATAAAATTAGCAAAATTAATAAATTATTAAAATTATTAAAATTAATATAATTAACAAAACTAATGACATTAATAAAATGAATGAAATTAATAAAATTAACAGAATTATTAAAATTATCGAAATTAATAAAATCAATAAAATTTTAATTGAATTTAATTCAAAATATGCATAATTTTATTAAAATTAGTAGCGTTCACAATTAAATTCTTCAGAAACACAAAGCAATCGGGATAATTAAATGATAATAAACTATCTGTCTATCGCGGACGATGACAGCACATTGCACATTGTATGATTAATGGTAATATAATGGTACGATCATTAACACTATCGTTAAGAGTTAAAAACATAATAGCCTACAATTACAAATGAGATTTAATCCTGGCTGAGAGAAAACACGGAGGAATCAACAGTTAATTTACACCAGGGATTCCCAAAGTGGGTGATATCGCCTCCCACAAATTGTGGGCGCTGTGGATATCCCAAGGACCGTGGAGGAGTATTGAAGGGCTGTGAGGGAGCGAAGAGGGTAATAAGAAAAAATATGTACTAAAATATATTTCAATGCCTGCGGGAGACTGACCTCTACAGAACCTCTATCTACACAATCATGCATCGTCCCAAGAAATACACCTTTTTTAATAGTACATGTGTGTTCTAAACAAATCATAATAATTAAATTAACACACATCTCTTTTTAAGAAGACCCTTTCTACCTTTCGGATCCTTGGAGATCTTCTATGAGTTCGGCGCACAGCTACAGAAATCTGTTCACATTTGGCTAGTTCACTTAACAACACCCAAAATTTGGGAGATTCATGAAAACACTATTAGATTATTTGAATTGTGGGACAAACAATAAAAAATGATGCAGTGCACTAGTAACGTAAGTGAACAAAATTAACATCTCGGAATTAGACTGGAGTGGGGAGAGCTAAAGAAATATATTTATTATACTCGTATTTATATATCTATACACCAGTGGCGCGCATTGCTCTATGACAAAAGGTAGGTTGTGTGTAGTTTTTTTATGTTTGGGTATGAATTGCGGATTGATTATTTTAAAACGGAAATTTTATTAATCTCTTCCGCTGATTGTTGTGGCCAAATGAATAAATCAGCTTAATTTTATCAGAAATATATCGTTTTTTTTAAACATCTTTTAATGTTTCTTTTTTCTTATGGTAGGCACAACTTTTTAGCCGTTATGGACAACACGCCACTGCTATATACATATATTTTGGGGGCATTAACTTGACAAACGATAACATGAGGAAAAAAATATACTTCAGTGCCTCACATATCTAGGGAGGCTGTGTGAAAATAATACAAATAAAAGTTACTCAAATATGTTTGAGAAACTCTGATTTACCAACCGCAATTCATCACAGTTTTAAAACACGACAGGTTGTTATGAAAATTGCTGTCATTATTTTAATTAGTGTAAAATACACTCACGATAATATTTAATTGATAGTATCATTGTTTTCGCATTCATTAAAAGATTTCATAAAAGTCTGATAATTAAAAAAAAAAAATGCCTTTTAAAATTGTTAATATTATCAAGCTACAAATATAACATCAATGCGAACGAGGAACTCTAAGAAAATTCATTTAAAAAATCTCATTCAAAGGTGTAAAAATTATATTTTGTTTGACTATAAAAATCAAGCTTAGTCGAACACCATACGACAGAATTTCTAATAGCAAAAGTTTTCTAACCTAAACTTATGTTGCTAACAAGTCTTTGACTTCCTGATATACTTTCGAACACCACTAGATATATTTCTAAACCACTTATTAATTTAACTTCAAATGGCACACACATATCGTTATAATACAACAGGGCTGGGTAAACAATGGTTCGAGGGCAGCTTGTGGCCCGCGGCTGCAGGGTATTCAATGATTGCATAATATGTACCATACCATACACAGATAGGAAATTGTTAAATATAATATGCAATGCAAAAAATACTATTATTCAATCACTTTGCATTCACCGTGTATATCCGTGATATTGGCACTCCATACATTAATTATTATTTATTTATTTATTTATACTGGGTTTTTAGAGATGTTCACACTTAGGTGAGAACAATCCAGTTATAAAAACTAAGTTAATATACACAAATTACAAAAAACTCACTCAATGGTACATAATACAATAGAAACAAGAGACACAAGGAGAGCCAAAAGTGAAACATAATATAATTAGCCCAATCATTGTTACATATTTTTAAGTAATACCAGGACGTTTTTTCTGAAACTGTACAGATTATCGACAAAAATGTCTACATGCGCAAACTCTACCTAATTATATAGTCGACACATTTGAGGCAGAGGATTAAGTAGGCAATATTATTTCTGAAAGTATTCAGTTGAAATATTCCATGGCATCTTAAATAATAGGAATTAGATACATTTATTTCAATACTGCTAAAACCTAATGTAGTATCTAGGTGACAGTTAATTATTTTGTATAAGCATATTAAATTAATCATTTGCCCTCTAATTTTAATTGAATTAATGTTGAAGTATTCAAGACGTGCGTCGTATGATCTAAGATGGTCATGTAAACCACATTTAAAATATAACATTCATAGCTCTTTTTTTAATTAACAGATTCAACAATGTTTTCATATTTGTGGTAATGAGGATTCCAAATGGAACTTCCATATTCCAGTTTACTTTTAATTAAGGCGCTATAAACGGTTAGAATTGATTAAGGGTTCTTAAGAGGAACGACTGCGCGGCCTGTTTCATACCAAACTTAATTTTGGATTTGAGGTAAAAAAAATACTCACCTAAACCTAATGATACATTGTTTTTTTATACCTACTAGTTATTTACTAAACCTTTAATAATAAAAAAAATATATCATTCAGTGTGGATGGGTACTTTGGCCTCAAATACAAAGTTAAGTTATGTATGAAACAGTCAGCGCAGCCGTTCCTCTTAAGTGATTTACACATTCTGTGAATAAATCCCATCATTTTGAATTATTTACACATAATGTCGTTAATGTGTGCGTCAAATACGAATTCAGGATCGAGAGTGATTCCTAGCTCTCCCGTGGAAGATACTTTATTAAGATTAGCATTATTAATAACGTACGAAAAGTTTTTTATAATTCTATTTCGAGTAAAGTTTAAATTGTAACATTTCTCAACATTTAAGTGCATATTATCAATTCAACATTGTTGTTGATTAATATTGGAAACCAGAAACACAATTATTATTGTATCTATGGTCTGACATTCAACAGTAGACAATTAAGGGCGCTGCGATCGTTTAAAAGGTTTTAAATGACAATACCAAGACGGCTCATAGAAAAATGAAAGTAAATTTAAAAAACACAATACGCAATGGTCTAATTGCATATTTTTACATTAACCAAACGATCTTCGGAAAATTGTGGTGCTTTCCGAAAGGAGATGATTCTGCATCGTATTCTAAGATTATTTCATAATTAAACCTTTTTGTTATTTAATTCTTTGCAAGGAAAATATTTCCGAGGGAAAGGCAAATTTTTCATATTTCTTAAATGAGTCTATCGAAATAAGCATGTATTAGATATTAGATAAATAAAACAAAATCTAATTCACAGATCAAAAGCATAAATTTAAAAAACCTTAAAAAAAATCGAGCTATGTTGTATCGCCACGTTTCTGTAAAACTAAATGTCACACTCGAATACGAAAAAATGAGTAGCTTGGTTGTGCCATAGTAATGAGAAATTCAAATTCCACTTTATAAAATGTTTACATTTTATTGCAAAGCTATAAACACTCTTCTTCATTTTTACCGCAGAAATAGGTAATTCCGATTCTTCCCGCATTCTCGCCGACCAAAAATCGTCCTTTATTTGGAGACCCATTCCCTTGAATATATCTTCAATAAGGCCCTCGAGTTAAAATGTTTATCTCGCCTCATACAATCAAACTGTGAAGTCTGACTATATGCGGAATTAGGAGCCATGAAAGTTTTTAACCGATGAATTAAAATAAGGACCTTAGAGTGGAATATTGTTTTACTTTGAAATTATTAAACTTTGAGGAATCAATAGGTAGTTTTTACCTAAATTGGTAGGTGATGTTAGATACCTGCACGGAAACTTTTGCGTAATAAATTTGACTTATTTTTACTACCATCAGGAATAGGTTTAGGTAGTGTCCGCGCGAGGAAGTCCTCGATCGGCCCAAGGTTGTAAATTTTCGACTTGAGATTGATGGATTGAATAATATCGTGAAACTTTTGATGGGTGATAAAAAGAAAATACAATCGTTGTTAAAACTTTCACATATTTTTCACGATTAATACATTAATGTTTTAATGAAAACATTGGATGATAAATACAAATAATTAAAATGATAATCGTGCTATTAATACTAAACAGGCACAATGGTTGAAACTAGGGGTGGTCCGAAAGTAACCTTTCCAAGTCATATATATTAACAAACAAGAAAAACATGAACATATTTTTAGGGGAAAATAAAACTTTGTGAACATGAATAATTTCTCCAGGAGCATTTAATTAATTAAAATGGAAATGCGTTGTGTTAAGTCCTTTAAAAAACTACAAAAAATTTTTGCTCAAAAACTTACGTTTACTTAGGAAAAATATTAAAACCGTCAAACTATACAGCAAATCCTAGCCGTTTTCGAATTCGAATTATTTTGGGTAGAATATCCGTCAAATTTAAATCTAATTAAAATAAACCAAAGCAACTAAATATTCACTTTGACGAGACGTTCGTAGGTACAAGGCTATCCTAGCGTCCATAGCATGCATTTAAATTATTCGTGGTAAAGACATACTTTTTTTCTTCAAATAACATTAAAATTTATGGCGCCAAATGGGCAGCTCGTAAAAATAAATGACATAATGCTATGCCAGACAGCGCGACACTGCATACAATAACATGCAAGGCTGGTTGCAATTACCCTCATTCACGTAATGTTGTTCTTTTTAATGGGGGAGGTAAATAAGATTAAAATCCACGAACTCGTGACTCGTTGATTGCAAACGTGTAAAATCGTCATGTCCTATATAAGTAACTAGTCTGCAAATTACATAACTTACAAATATTACTAAAAAGATACAACATGATGACATAAAGGACTCAATACATTAAGTGCTCTTTACACTTGGAAGTTGATACATTAAGGCTTAATACAAGAGGAACGGCTGCGCGGCCTGTTTCATACAAAAATTAATTTTGTATTTGAGACCTTTTTTTTAAATACAACAAACCAGCAAATAATTTTCTACGTTGCCTCTAAAATTATGAAAAAAAAAAAATTTCATGGCCTATACTTGATAATTTAATACAAAAATAAATAAAAAAATACTTCTCATATGTACTAGATATTTACTAAACATTTAATAAAAAATAATAAAAAACATATCATTCAGTTTGGATGGGTATTTTGACCTCAAATCCAAAATTAAGTTATGTATGAAACAGGCAGCGCAGCTGTTCCTCTTAATACATTAAGAACTTAACATATTAAGAACTTAAACACTATAACCACGTGATACCTAACGATACTAGAATTATTTAAATGTTAAATTATTTTTTATTAATCTAAATGTTGCATTTTACACTGAGAATAATCGCTTAGTCTTATTATGACATACTTTACAAACGAAATGTAAGATTATAAATCAATTTAATTTTATACAAATTTTTACTAAAAAAAAACTCTTCAACGTCAAAGTTAAAATTTTCCAAAGACTTTCCTATGAATTTCATTCAGCTCTGAAATGCTTCAACTTCCCTTTGAATGCGACAAATTCCCGTGACTTTAAACGTATAATTTTCACAGCACTACCCAGTATTGATTTTAATTAAAAGTTTACTAAAAGTTCGCCGTGACAAATAAACTGGGATGAGTTGAATTATTTAAATGCTCAAGTGTGAAACTCTCCACGATTAGATTTCCATGGGAAGTATATACGAAAAGATAAGTTTGGGGACGGTTTGCAAAAGTCATTTATAATATGTTTAAATTTAAAGGAAAACGTGCAAATATTAGAATACCCAATAAGCCCACGTAGTGTGATAGAAAAATAGTAACTGAAAGCTTTCATGGATGTGTTCAAAACGTAAATCATTTTGTTGATACTGATTCAGTAATGATCTAGGTGTTTCAATTTTAGTGGAATACAATAAAGTTTTAGTATACTAAAGACAACATCGGTAGGCCTTTCATGATGAACGGTTATTGAGAAAATCAGGGAACAAACGAAAAACATATTTTATAAAAAATTTATCGAGTAAACACACAACATTTAGCACAACATATAATATCATAGCAAAAGTACCATTTACAAACAAAGTATATGAAAACAAGAGTCCTTATTTGATGGTCATAAAATAATATTAACAGCTTGCCACTGCCCAAAGAAAGGCCACAAATGCATGCGCATTTTCTTAGTAAGCGAAATTTTTGAATACTTCAATAAATGCAAATTTACTTTGTGGTGGGATTTTAAATAAAATAAAGAAAAAAATGTTAACCCTTCCTTAACGGTCCTGGAAAATCCCCCGAGCTGCAGTGCCTTAGTACACATTGTACGCATTAAAAATTTAGCATTTTAAGTTGGAAAAAAATGAATACTTTACAATTATTACTTATGTAAATCATTTTATAAGAAGTACATAGGTACATACTCGTATGTACATAAGTAAAATATTGTGTACGCGTGCTGAAAACGAGGAAAAACCATTGGCCGAGCATAAAACGCATGATACGTTAATTACAACCGGCAGACCGCGCATGGTGGCAAGGTGAGCGAAACCCCGTACCCTTCTTGCTCACTACCGCACCACTCGGCAAGTTATCAACTTACGCAGACATACGTATATGAGTATATAAACTTTGTTTTCTTGATCTATCTAATTAATTTTTTTCTGTTGCTTTTGATAAATACTTGTATATTTTAATTTTTTTCCAATATATGCATACATTTCTGAGAAACACCTAAAATATTAAATTTGTGTCTAGTATATTTAAAGAGATATTTAAATAATTAGATACGTCACATCAGTTGACAGCTCCGGTCAGGAACGGTTAAACCAATATTCAATAAAGAAATAATAATATTTTGATAGAAAGCAGTCACTTTGTGGTTAGACATATTTAATGAAAATAAAACAATAACTTTGTTTATAACCACGAGAATTTTATTTAATTTTATTACGACCGACCGGTTTCGCTTAACATAAGCATCTTCAGGGTACAAAAATTAAACAGTTTAATTTTTGTACCCTGAAGATGCTTATGTTAAGCGAAACCGGTCGGTAGTAAAAAAAAAAAAAAAAAATTCTTGTGGTTATAAACGAAATAATAATAATTTTAAATTTTGAGATTATGTTAGAAAATTTGTATCAAAATTTACCGTTAAAGCGTTAAAATATGAAGAAATTACAGGTAATATATTTTTAATAAATTAATTAAAAATGTACTTTGTATATACTACATTATTCATACACACATATATCTATCTACATGATTCGAAAGCGATTTCGAAAGCGTCAGGAATATATAGAATACTAAAAATAATAATGTCAAGTAAAGACAAATGATAAAAATGATTTATTTTTTTTAATTCTATATATTCCTGATGAAGAAAGCATCGCTTTCGAAATAACGCTTTTCTGTGTATGTTAATAAAGTGGTGAATACAAAGTTTTTTTTTTAAATTCATTTAATAATAATAATAATTGGATGATTTGTATAGCGCCGTTTTTGTGAAAAATCACCTCAAGGGCGCTCACCTTTATTAATAATGAAGCCACAAAGTGAATACCAATCGTTTGAAGAAATTACATGATATATATTTATTTAGATATAAACAGATTCAGATAATTTTTAAAGTACAGATAAAATTATTTCAACTTTTGACCGATTTTACAAGAAAACTAAATCGTCTTTGAATACATTATGGATATTACCGATTAAAAGTGTCACGGCACGCTCCTGGTACCTTGGTGGGGTGTTTTTTTAACAAAGTACTTTAATTTAAAACCATTTTCAACCACGCTTTAAGCCAGCATTTCAGTAAGTGTTGTTTATGTAAATGGTATAATTTGAATACGCATAAAAATGGGAAATTTTTATTTATTAAAAACATTAAGACCATTATTTCATGCTGCAAACTGGAGGTTAGTCATTTAGCCTATGTTAGTCGTTCGGCAAACACTATCAAATTAAATTAAATCATCGAATAATCAAAGAGAGATATACGTTAAAGCGGGTATGCTGTCAAGGCGTTTTACCGTTGCAGCGCAAACGTCAAAAGAATACTGTTCAACACATTCTGCATATCTCTGTATACGTCAGAACTGTGGGTGCATTACACTGCGACCCAATGGCAAAAGATAAAAGTCACTTACAATAATGCATATCGCCAACTATTCCGTCTACCAAGATACTGCAGCGCTACAGAAATGTTCCTGGAAGGACGAGTGTACTCTTTCAGGGTACTTCTCCGCCACCTCATGGGAAGCCTATGGTGCAGAGTACGCCAATCCAAGAATACCATCATCACTGCCACAGCTACATGGATGGAGTCTCCCTTGGTGGCCCTTTGGAGACGGGGGACCATCAAATGTCCACCATAAAATTGATTTTTTTTTCTCTTTCCAAGTTAATGAACTTATTTTGCATATTTTACTGAGAAATCTTTTACTGTGTTTTTCTTTTCTTTTTTCTTCCTCTTATTTTAAGTACCGATTGTTATTTTTTGTTTGTAGTATTATCTCCTATACCTTCTGGAATAAATAAATATTATTATTATTACTAAATCTATCTAACATGAGTAGACCGTCATCTATATCAAAATTTGTAATGTCGTGCGAGCGGTTTAGTCAACTTACTACTTGTACCTATGTAGTTTTTGAATTATTGTTTTTATTTTTATTTTTTTAAGATCGTTTTTAGAGTTAAATAATTTATCAAGTATGATTCTTTTAAAGCCACCAAAACGTTCGGAATTCGAACGGTGACCACATGACGTCACACAGTAGCGCACCCAACGGGGATGCTTTGGGTGCTGAAGCACCCCCCTCCCAGGCCAAAATACGCCACGTTTTGTTAACATTGTAAAGGATTAAATCGGTGATATGTGAAAAACTGAATACATGGAATACCCACCATTTTATTGGATCCCGATCAATTTCTCGATGCGCCACTGACATCACACAAGGGTCATACGGTCACACAGTCAAATTTAATAATGATATTATTAAGTTCTGGAAGTATTTAAATTTTTTATTGTTGTGACAGTGGTTTTGGCGGAGAAAAACTATTTTCATTTTCAAACGGTTTGAGTTAATAAAGTTCTACGAATTAAACACAAGAACAATTAATAAAGGACGAAATATTTATTACAACCATAGATTTGTATACAGGGTGTTAAGAGACGTACCTGACATATTGTAAACTAATGATTTCTGTCCATTATATTCGGAGAAAACACAATAATGATTTTTTTAACAATTTTTTAATTGATTCTTTTTAAATAAAAACAAACATTCCCAGGTTATGAATAACCTGACAATATTTGAAAATCTCCTGCTACCACTACAGTAAACGGAAGATGTTACTTGTGTCGTGATGGAGGACTTAGCTAGCCGAGGAATTGAACTCACAACGCCTGGATGAAAATCGGACGCGATGCCAATAAAATGTCACCGGAGACAAAAATTTTATTCACATTCTTTACTCCAAATAAGGTAAATAATCACTGGTCAGTTACGTACGAACGCACGAAGTAGGGTACGTCTTTTGACACCTGTATATACGACATTTACAGTAGTGTAACCAAATATTAATAGCCCTAGGTACGAGATACTAAAATGGAGTCTAGCCTGATGAAGTGAATTATATGGCTGTTCGGTAAACACAGTGCTGACGCGATGTATTTTCCATGACCACTAAGGGTCCCTTGAGATATGTGGGCTTCATAATTAATGAAGTGTAAATTTTAGCCCCAGTTGAATAGCCAATCCGTTACTTGAGTTTTCACGGCAAATTTCACAAATTTTAACTGTGAGCTGTTAAACGAATGACAGATGGTAATGCTAATGAATATGAGATTTTTTAAAATAGATCCATCCTAATATATAAGGGTTAGTAAAGAGAGTAAATTAGTAATCTGTTAATGTTTCGAGTTCGATTTTTTTACTTAATGCATGGTACTGTAAAATTGATATCTCAAAACGTTTAGCAATATAGATTGGACCAACGCCAAAAATATCCGAGCATAAAATAAGATAAACAGAAATTCTCCTGATACTGAAAACAACCTAAAAAATAACCTCAATACGTTGTATGAAAAATTTAGAATGTACATTTTTTACATTAACCTCACACGGGGGGCCTTGATGAAAACAATTACCCATAGGGCCTGTGTCATCTTTGGGGATGCTGTGTGAAGGATCTGTTTAAGGGAAGGAGGGGGAGTAAGTTCTAAGAAGGAAAAGGGTATGAGAAATGGGTAGGACTCTGAGGGTCATTGTGTCCAGGAGTGATGAACGTATTAATCGATCTCTCCCATTCGATGGGTTGAGAGGATCTCTCTGGAGAGGTCAAGAGGTGTTACTCAACCGGCCTCTCCCGATCCGGCCCACCACGCTGTTTGTGGACAGACGCATCCGCCGCTAAGATCTGGACAAAACTCAGCCCATGAAACCGGGCATTACTGCCAAGTCACCAAACGTAGCAAACCACTTAGGTTGACCTATGGCAGAGGTGTTAGTTATCCAAGGAATGGTTCCCGGGGCGGCAATACCCATACCCTCAACACAAAATATGAAACACATCAATTATCCCACCAAAAAATCCCATCATTTATTAATGAATACTTATCATAAACTTTGTCCAGGGGGAAGACGTCCAATGGGTCGTCCCAGACACAGGTGGGAGAGGCAACTCCAGAGGCTGTGCGGGGAGAGACTGGACCTACTATGGACGGATGCCGTTGACGTAAAGCAGGACAGAGACGACTGGAAAGCTCTCGTCGATGCGATGGGTCGCCGACTCGAGTAGGACACGTGGAAGAATATGTATGTACTCGTATGTGTGTACTTATCACAAACATAGCATTATATATCCTTTAAGGCAGTTTATTTTCCACAGTTTGTTTTGAATATTTATCAAGGTTAGCATGAAGTAGAGTGGATAAATGGAAGATTAGTAGAATATATGACGCGAAAGTGAGTGGTAGAAGAAGTCGGGGACGCCTGAGAAAGACACGGAATGACAAAGCGAATAAAAAAATGGGTAGTATTATGTCAAGAGTCAGAACACAACAAAAGAATTTATGTGTGAAACAAATTATGAATGCGAATGAGTGTGTGCCAAGACAGCTGCGTGGTGGTCCATCCCCTCGTGCAGAATATTTTATTTTATGTAGATAAAATAAAACTTTGAAAATAAATTCGATCACTAGCGCCAACACCTTCAACATAATCATACAAACTAATAGGGCGTTTATCTAAACAAAGCGCTTTGCCCGGCCGCCACTTTGCATACACGAGACCGCGGTCTGTGTGAAACCGCTCACTTTAATAGGTTGATTTTTAACACGCGACGGCCGAACGCGAATAGGGGTTAATTTCCCACGCGAACCGGTTAGCTACCCCTCGGGACTGAAGGGGTTGAAGAAGGAAGTTTCAACATCATCATTGGTGGAAAATCAATTTTGACCTGTCTAGCTGTAATAAATGGATTCATTGATCAATAGCCTTCATAATGACTGCTAAAGTCATCTAAAACTCTTAACTATTAAACAAAGAAATCATATGTTTCCGATGAGTTTCGGGGTCATGAAATTTGAACAGCTTTTTGTCTGTGATTTCTAGGTAAATTCAAATCATTTTAGCATGCAACTTTCATAAGTTGGCATCGCATCCGATTCCCACCCAGGCGTCGTGGGTTCAATTCATCGGCTGGCTAAGTCCTCCATCACGACACAAAGCAACATTGTTCGCTTACTGTGATGGTAGTAGGAGATTTTCAAATATTGTGAGGTTATTCGTAACCAGGGAATATTTTTCTTTCTTAAAAATGATAATAAATCATCGCGAACTTATAAATATACATTTAATCGTCAAATAATAATTGATGATGCATTTGCATAGCTGTCACGTGAAATGGTTAGCTTATACGAAGTTCATATTTCTGACATCCAATTAAATAATGCGTAAATGAATTAAAAATTACTTTGTAATCACCACTTTTTTAATATATACATATCAACATGTTTCGAAGGGGAAGCTTTCCTCATCAGCATATACCGAATACTAAAAAATATTCAGGCCAAGTATAGACAAATGATAACATAGAACACAGTAATGTAAGAATAGACAAATTATAAACATAAACAAAAAAATGATTAAAGTAGGTAGGTAATTAATCAAAAATGTTAATAAATAATTATTATAAAACATTGAATAACAAATTTATATTAAAAATTAAAAATAAATTATTTTTATTTTTAATATTAACATGAAAATAAATTCAAGGAATACCTATTTTAAAAAAAATCTAATTTCAAAAATTTCAAATTTCTCTAATCGTAAAATTTAAAACCTTATTTATGCCAAAAGAATGGATTGTTTCCAAAATATGGTTGGCAAAATGCAGAACAATTTTTATTACTTAAACAACTAAACAAGGATTAAAATTTCTTGAAATCTATTTTTAAATTTTTGATTCATTACTTACCTGTTTTAAAATCAATTTTTGTTTATGTTTATAACATACATTATTGTGTTATATGTTTATCATTTGTCTATACTTGACATTATTAATTTTTAGTATTCCGTATGTCCTGATGAGGAAAGCTTCACTTTCGAAATATGTTGATATGTATATATTAAAAAAGTGGCGATTAAAATTATTTGTTAATTCGGCTATTAATAATAACACACAAAGTGAATACCAATCTTTTGAAGAAATTATAAAAAAAAACATATTTTTGTTTAAAGAGTAAGGTATAAGTTTACCGATGGAAAATATTTTAAAATGATTTAATAATATATTCAAAACAGCGCCGGTAATTCAACGACGGGAATACAATTTTTGGCTGACCACGTAACGTCGTGTTTGCGAAGTAACCGCCCCCTGTCATCAGGGATGAGAAAAGGGGTGGTTTTAATCTCGTTACATAGAAAAAAAAATACTAACTCAACTCACTTACCTGAAAAGAATGCAAAAGCGTAAAAGGGATATATTTTTTGAATTAAAATGTACTCCGATGAGAGAGTCCGATTGAGACTGTTTTTTTTTTCAGTTTATCATTTAAATCGTATCTAATAATAAAAAAGTGTGTAAATCAAGTTTGGATAAAGGTAAGCCTTAAAACAATTATCAAAATATATAAAAATAATGAAGTTGGGTAAGAAGTAGTTAGATTAAATAGTAATAGAATAGTGAAAAATAAGTTAAATTGCTAAATCTGGGGGTGGAAGAATAAAATCATGTCGTCGAAAGATGTGTCATGATTTTTGGCGTCATTATTAATATAATAAATAGGAATAACTTCGGTTAAACCACTCTTTTAAATATATAAATATCCACTATCCATTTCAGAAGCAACGCTCCTCTCATCAGTATATTGTTTATCCTGATGAGGGGAGCTCTGAAACATGCGGTAATATATATTTAAAATAGTGGATCAATCAAAGATATTCATATTCATTATATTGAACTGGGTCTTGAATAAATTCATATCCTAAGAAGTAGGAAACACAAAATCTGCAGAGTTGTTTCATGTCAAGCTGTTGATCAAAGAAACGGGTTGTAAAATCTGCCTGTTCTCATGTAACGAATAATGACGATGGTCGAGGGGTAAGGCTCTCGACTACGAATCCAAAGTTTCAAATCCAAAGGGACATTTGTTTATTTTTTACTTATTTCCATTGACATATTTTTATTTGCAAAACATAGCAATATATCATCAATTGACGTACATGTAAGTTGAAGTAGCATTATGTTTGCCTGGTCGATATTGATTCCTAGCTAAACATTGCCCAAGTAATTAAATATGTGGTGAGTATCAAAATATCGAGTTGTAGGGTGTTTTATTAATATTAATTTATTGTTGTTGCTCTTTTCGGTGGGTTCCGAAATTGTACTAGAAAAAATAAAAGGATGTAGACTGGACGGGAAAAGCAAACTCAGCGGTAAGGCGCACTATTTATATATGACAATAAACTAACATAATACACGAATTGAACAAATTTCGACACCGGGTTTCGAAATATCGACACGTGTTAATAAACATCGTTATTGATAGCTATGATCCCGTCACATCCCTACTCTGACTGACAGGCATGAAGGCAATTACGGCAGCCGCCCCCAACAAAGAGCCGGCCCGGCGCGCGGTCAGTGGCGTAATTTCAATCGGGTCGGCGCCGATTCACTTAGGGGTGGGCCGCGTCAAATACTTTTAATTAAAGTCAATGGGACATTACTGTCACTCTAGACTGGAAAGCGAAAATCGTTATGTATACTAGGGTGGAGCATTCACGGGATGGACACTAATTATCGTTTTATTTTACGCTCATTTTGCATTTACTACCTATTTTGTAATCGTTTCATTTCGTGAATTCATCGCTTTCAAATAATTTAAGTATGTTTAATAGATTCTGGCGACTCTAACAAGCCGTTATCATTCAAAACATTTATTACCTTTCTCCGAGGCTGAAAACACGACGACAGCAAATATTTACAAAAAAGGAGTTTGAAACGAGAAAGGAATGCATTTTAAATAACTCCGATTATTGATCAACATAAAATTGGAAAATTAAATAGAGTAATCACCGGTGAGATTTATTTATCACGCAGAATTACACCATAATAAAATATTTAAAAAAAAAACAACAACAACAAATGTAAGCGAAAAAATTGAACATAAATTCCTAAGACACATTAGTTATAAACTCGGTATTCCCATCGAAAGCATCAACTATAATTACTTGATGAAAGAACTAAATTTACTAAATCTCTCAGATCGAAGAATTATTCCCGACTTGATATTTATGTTCAAAATTGTAAATGCTAGTAAAGACAGCCCTGATTTAATTAACCTCATTCAATTTAATATACCTACCAGAGCAACTCGTTCCAAAATCCTGTTTAAATGCAACAACACCGGGACTGAGCATTACAAACACTCGCTTGTACCTAGATTACATGAAGTTAGTAATATATGCAGATGTAGCGGATCTATTTAACTCCACGGAAGATAAGTACAAGAAGTCTATACTGTCATACCTTTTCAATTAATATTAATTTAAGTTTACTTATATGTACGCATATCTTTTACTTTTATATCCTTCATGAACCTTTACTCTTTGTATACTCTCTGATGTCCTTGTTCGACCTAATACCGCATTTAATGGTTACCTTTTAAAATTATTTGTGCTATATTCTTATGCTTGTAGTCAACTGTGACATCTAATAATTGTTTATGGTATATTTATACCATAGACATTAAATAAATAAGTATCATAAAAAAGCTCAGGTCGGTGAAGAGCGAAAATAATCGTCAGTACAAAACATCGGATTTCGTAGTCTTCGAAGCGTAATAAAATATATTTGATGGTCTAACAGGCATAGGCATAAACATAATACATAAACCAATTGTAACGCGTACCGTAAGAAAACCACTATTACGCCAGAGGAATAAGATGGGTATAAGTTTTCATACATACTACTAAACATAAATTCTTATCGCTTACATAGTAACTCAGAAATATTAAAGTGGTTGTACTATAATATTTTGCAAACTGATGGGATCCAACCGGCTTCGTCTGCGGTAGCAAAGCTTCCCTTTCTAGGAAAAGTCAAAATGTTTTTGCCACGGCAACAATGGCGACCATTGGAGACAGTTAGTAGGGCCTTATAGGTTAGTAGTTAGTAGCTATGAGCCACTCGGGGTGCTATTTAGATGATAAGATTTAAGGAAGGCAGAAAGAACAAATTTTAAACGTTCATATGAAGCAATCACTTTGTGGGTATACATTATAATTGAATAAAAATGTATTTGTTTGTTTAAAAGCCACTTTATTGGATACGTAAACTAATCTGTTTCAAATTAGCCCGATCCTTCTTAAGGGTCGTAAAATAAAATACTAAATAAAAAATAATTGTAGTAAATATGAAAAAAAAACACTTGGAAATATTCATGTATATGTAGATTTGAATAATAAACAAACATACACATAGTTTTCTTTGTCTTGTTTTTAAGAGCTTTATTCACCATGTACATTTGTTACTTAATTTTATTACTTTGTTACCGGTTTCAACACATACGTGTCATTCACTAGCGTTCTTAAAACTAACATAAATTATACAAGTACAGAAATAATTAGATATTATTGGGTGAGGGTAGTGGGAGTAGTAGTGGTGATTTAGAGGGGGGGGGGAGGAGTAAAACGGGGGCACACTTTAAAATATGTATTAATATTTGGATGTTTAAACTTAGGTTTTTTACTTTATTGAAGCTACATTCGAGTATTTTAATTAGTGCGCCTTATAAACGTCAGAAATGTTATTTTTCTTTGTATTAGTGAGGCATGGAATTGGCAGAGGAAGGATGAAAGTAGACTGAATGCTGTAGAAATGAGATCTCTGAGACGAATGTGTTGTAAAACCATGTATGATCGTGTGAAAAATGTTGAGATTCCTAAAGAATGCAAGGCTGATGTCAGCGTAGTGAGCAAGATTAAGAAGGGACGCTTAGATGGTTTGGGCATGTAGAGCGAATGAATGAAGAAAGGAGTGTAAGGAGAATATATGACGCGAATGTGAATGGAAGAAGAAGCCGGGGACGTCCAAGGAAGACGTGGAACGATCAAGTGAATCAAATACTTGAGTCGGGCCATGTCAGAAGTCGGAATAACAGAAGAGAATGTATGAGACGTTGTATGAAAGTGAATGAAGCAAGAAGTTTATGCCAAGATCGAGTTGTTTGGCGGTCCGTCCTCTCTGCCTACCCCTGCGGGGAAACGGCGTGATGGTTAGTTAGTTAGATAAAGATATTATTTTAAAAAATATTTGTACAAATTTATTGTATTTATATCTTACTACAAGTAGATCAGCGGGAGTTTGCTGATTCTTAACTTTAAAATGGTTTGGTATTTTATAAAGTTAACAATAAAGTGGGTAAAACACATTTAGGTATACGGACGAAAGCAAATAGTCAAACAGCTACTAGAACATTCCACATTAGAATTTACCATTATTGCGTTGATCAAAGGCTATCACCGTGATACAAGTGACTTAAGTAACGCAATATCGCCCCCATAAACAAGAAAGTAACAAACGTGAATAGCCTAACCACAAGCAAATAGAGTACCGTACCTATACAATATCATTATGAATGGAACAAACGTATTTCCGCAAAAACTAAGTTAGGGAGTCAGATAGCGTGGTATTATTTTCAAACTTCGCGAGAACTTTCAATGAATGCAAATGATCGTTCAAAATTTCGGGTTGCTCGGTTGTGTGGCTTGTGACTTCCTTCGTAGGATCACAATAGAGCACGCTGGAAAACAAAAATATTTCATTATAAATTAATGTAATAAATAAATACCTAACAGAAAGGTGAAAACTGAGCAACAGACGTTAATTTCACGATATTTTACGGAAAATATTTCAATTGAATTGAGTTAATGATAAATGTAAGTAAGTTTTTGAAGGTCTCCGTGATTGAGTGGTTACGATCCTTAACTACGAATCCGGAGGTCGAGGTTACAAATCCCGGCGTGCGCAAGTGAAATTTATTTAAATGAAAGAAATTTTGTTTTGGTTTTAATCCACATTATTTTATTTATATATTAATTTATATAATCCACAAATAACCTAAATCTTTAATTTCGATTATAGTATCTAACCACGAAGTGATTGCTTTCTTCCATGAATCTATTTGATTAAATTGTGTTATTTCAAATTTATTAATTTAAAAATAATATGTAGTGCATTTGCAGCATGTTCCAGAGTGGTAAATACTGTCAGAATCGCCCTGGTGAAAGACCACTATTCAGGATCGAAACGTTGCTTTTTTTTATATGAATACCTCACAGAGTCCCAACTGCTCCCAACCGTCTGGAGCCAGTGAGACTATGGCATTCCCAATTGGGGAATGTTGTGAGGCAGAAGGTATTGGGGAGGGTAAGGAGAAGGGGAAGAGGAAGGTGGGGAATACCTGGCTATACAGATCTGGTCACCAAACACGGCTAAAAGCCATTTCAAGCAACGTTTCAATTCTGAATGGTGGTTTTTCGCCAGGGCGATACTGAGAGTATCTTCCACTCTGGAAATGGTTTTAGCCGTGTTTGGTGACCAGATCTGTATAACCGAGTACTTCTTTACCGTCCTTCTTCCCAATCTCATTCGCCTCCTCAATACCGATGTTGGGATCAGTTTGGATTATTGTGCGGTATATCACATATAAAAAAATATATATATAAAAAAGTACACAGTTCTGGTGTTTGAAAGAGAGAGTACGAAAACAGTGTGCGATATAATTGTTAACAATGAATACTCGGAGCAGGTGGATGAGTTTATGTATTTGGGAAGTATGTTTAAGAGAGATGGAAAGGCTGAACGGTTGAAGCCAAAAAAATGTCCAAAGAACTGAAAATAGCAGTCCATAATGGAGTGCTGATACCAACCTTGAGTATGGCAGTGAGCCGAGGAACTGCCAGAGGAAGAATTAAAGTCGACTGAATGCTGTAGAAAAAAGATCCCTGAGGCATATGTGTGGTAAAACAATGTATGACTGTGCAAAAAATGTTGAGATTCGCACAGAATGCAAGGCTGATGTGAGAGTAACGAGAGAATAAGAAAGGGACGCATAAATGGTTTGGGCACGTAGAGCGGATGAACGAAGAAAGGAGTGTATGAGACAATATATTAATGTAAATGAAGCAATGAGTATGTGCCAAAACCGAGTTGTTTGGCGGTCCTTCCTCTTTGCCTACCCCTGTGATGAAACGGCGTGATGGTTAGTTAATATCAAAACTGTATAGCTCGTGACGTTGCCCGCCGAAAGTTGTGACATTCACCCCTGAAGATCCAGACAAAAATGTGTGCAAATTTCATGATGCCAGCTTACCGTTAGTAAGTTTTTGCTGCTTCCGAAACAAACCAATATATTGTCCGCTTTATAGTTAAGATATGCATACATGATAAAAGTCGTACAAAGGTAGGCTTATTACGCGGTACCAATTTCTTTCAGCCAAGCCAGATTTATGGCCGTAATAAAAGAACGGTGAAGGTGGCGTTTGAGAGGGAACCCCGTACATCAGAAGACAGCACACTCCTGCGTAATGTGCACTGTGGAGATATGTTTAAATGTGAAAGCATTACAAGTTACGGATAAAAAACACACAAAAAAATACATAACAAGTTAAATTTTGTATATAGCCCCTCTTATTAAATAAAAACGGTACTTATTATCTAATTATTCATGAGTGGGTGACACTAGATAATATTTTGTGTGGTTAATATTGTCAAACCTGGAGACAGTTTTCTGTTTGGTTGACTAGACCAACAGAGAGCCGCGCCATTGTCAGGCGGTCAGTCTTTGGAGATGGAGCACTGGGAGAGGTGAGAGCGGCCCCCGGCCGTCCCGCTCGTGTCCGCCCGATTTATGGATCCTGGTGGATTGATGTATCGCCGACCTGGGGGACCTTGGCTTCCTTGTTGGAATTAACCGCCACTTCTGCGGTACCAAGAGACACACTGATCGCACGGACTTGACGCCCCATGTTGATCCCAGATGACGCGTGGGCCATCTTTTTGTACCACATCGCTGCCCCTGCCGTGTCCGAGAGACACGCCGTTCACCAACGGACCCGGTGCGCCTTAATGACAATCGATGACATCATGGTCATGCTCCTGAGCGTTTTTCGGCCACTGCACGTGATCGTGCACCGCGCCATGGCCCTTTCCTTTAATAGGAACTGTTTCATACATAACTTAATTATGGATTTGAGGCTAAAATACCCATCCAAACTGAATGATATTTTTTTTAATTAAAGGTTTAGTAAATATCTAGTACGTACGAGAAGTATTTTACTTATTTTTGTTTTAAATTATGAAATATATTTTTGAAAATGGCCTTGAACGCCGAAACAGCTGTCACAATAATAAAAACTAAAATACTTGCAGAACTTAATAAAAACATTATTAAATTTGATTTACATTAAATTAAAAAAAAATTATAAATGGAGTTCTACGAATTAAACACAAAAACATTTAACAATATTTTTTTATAAACACTAATTTTCGAATTAAGGGTCGTGTGATAATGGCAACCTTTATTTTATAAACACAATTTTTTTCTAATATCTTGCCTACAGTGAAGTTAAGGATAAAGGAAACGATACGCGCTCACAAATGGCCCTAATAAAAATATTTAAAAAAAAAAAACGCTTTAAGCTCTTCACGTTTTTAAATATTGAGATGAATTGTTTATTGGCGGGTGTACACTGTACATACGGAATATGAAATAGAACAAATTGCTATTGAAGTTTAAGGCTGAAGTTCTTCAAGAAACTTATAAAAAATACTATGTACATATTATGTTAGTTTTACAACAATACATTGTATTATTATAAGTTTCTTGAAGGACTTGAGCTTCAAATCTACAGTAACAATTTATACCATTTCATATTCCGTGTGTGTACACCCGCCAACAAACAATTCATTTCGATATACAAAAAACATCAGGTGATAAAAGCCTTCTTTTATAGAATATTTAAATTAGCGCCACGTTTCGCTTGGCCTTAAAAGATTATCTTGAAAAAAAAAAACACCAACCATTGAGGTATAATAAAACCAGCAACACAAAATTATTGTGTAAATTACACCAATCATCCTATACAAGCAACACAATAGACGTTAAACGTTTGAGTAGATAATCATTGAAATCCATTAAGCACTTTCACGGTCCAACGAATCCCATATTACGTCAATAGTAAAGGGAACGTTTATAAGGACTATTATTGTACGTATCTACTGGGACGTGGACAACGTGGCGTCCAGTACTCAACACATAAATGTCGATCCGCGCTGGACCAAAACGCCGCAGACATATACAACTCAATACTAATAATAATTAATTCAAATTGAAAACAAGTCTCGAACATCCGATTTCAGAAGCTGCGCGAAGCGAGGCTGAACCGAAGGACGCCGAATTTTGGACGGCTAAAACCGGATAATTCCATCCTTTAACCGAAGTTTAGCCAAACATAATATATTTCGCGCTCCCACAACTAGGCCAGCATAAATAAAACTGATGTTTTAAGGTAAGTACTACGTTTTACAGTAAACTTACAAAATTCCACATCTCCAACCAGCATGGATACTACCTACAACAAACGAACTTTTGTTTGTTTACATTTTGCTAAACTGTTAAAAGGTACGTACACAGTTATTTTGAGCTCTAAAAATGTTAAACATAATATACACACTGCATAGCTGTTGAGTAGATTGCTCTATGGTCAAATGTAGGCTGTTTTCATGTTTGGGTATTTGAATTGTGCATTGAATATTTTAAAATAGCCATTTTACTATCGTATTTATCTGATTTCTGTACAACTGGATAAATTACCGTACAAATTTCATGGAAAAAATACTAATAGTTTTATTCGGGTACGTTTTTCGTTTTTCTTAGGCTGCTCTCTGACGGTCCGGTGAGGAATGAACATTTCACTCGTTACTGCAGACACTGCACAGAAAAGTCGAATTTACTAAAGTAAGGTAACGGTTTGCAACGCAGTCCATTGTGGGACTTTTCTGCGCAGTGTCTCCAGTAGCGAGTGAAATGCTCATTCCTCACCGGACCGTCAGATAGCAGCCTTAGGGTACGCACATCTTTACAGCCTCCATGGATTGCACGCCACTGCAACATAGTTAAGATTCAAAACTTCAAAAATCATTATCTCAGTTTGACATTACGTTGACTTAGAGCAGTATGTGTGGGGGAACGTTTTAGCCAAAACTTCGTATTTTGAACTCCGTTCTATCATTCAAAAATATTTTGCCAAGCAGGTAAGAAACATTTCAACATGATATACCGAAATAAAAGGTATAACCTGAGATGGAAAACCTTTTTTTTTAATTGAAGTATCTTAATTCTGTTCTTGATAAAACTTAATCATAATAAACAAATAAGGAAGTACCTACTTCGGTATTCAAAGCAAACCGTTATTAGAATTCTGTTGACAAGGTTTCGTAATTATAAATTCTCGGGGTAATACTGTCTTGGCAACCCTTGTAATTAATAAGCTAGGCAAATTATAGCTTGTCAATAACTTTCTTGAATATACACCGCCAACAATCATACCAGAATTCTATCATTTAGCAAACGCAAACATAAAAAAAACGTAAAATAGAAAAAAAAACTATTAATCTTGTCATCTATGTTTGTCTGCGCAAGGAAGTATTCGATCTTGGCCCAAAGTTGTAAATCTTGGACTTTATGGATGGATTGAATATTATCGCGAAAATCTTGATGTAGATGAGTGATTGTCAACTCATTAAATGAAAACACTATCGTTATTAACACTTTTACATATTTTTTTAATGATTAATGCACTATTTTTAACGAGGCTTGAATCTCTTTACAGAAAGCTAATAGAGGCTGTTGTTTACTGAGAATTTCGTTGGAAAGGAAGAATGAATTATGTAGTTGATATTATTTATAACTTTTGACATTTTAAACTATAGAAAAGTACAATGACTTGAGTTTGCGAAATTGCACATTTTTGGCTACGTTTGCTGGCAATTCAATTCCTAAAATTCGATTTAAATCAAGCACTCTTTATGCAGGCGGCGAAAAGGTTGAAATTCCCGCATAACACCGGCCGCACGTTTCGATTATGCGAAAAAACATCACCAAAATGCGTGTTTTATTTTCTTTTGTGAAGCTCAGGTATAATTATTAAAACTTTTCTTGGTCATATTCTAAAAAACTTAATTTCCACAATGAACAATACGACAATATCGGAAAAGGGGTTCGTAAGTAAGAGATTTTGAATTTGAAACAATTTTATGTCAATAAATTTTTGATTTAAATCATCTATGATATATCTAGGCCATCCAATTTTCAAATCAAAAACACGTGATTTTGGATTACTTCCCATTGAATCGCCTCTCTGGTATAAGAGTGCAGCCGTATAAATTAAAATGGTTGAAACAAAGGATAGTATCGGATAAAAAACACCAATAATTAAGATCATAATCTAAGTATAAATAAAAAAAAAACAATATAAATGGTAATAATTGATTAATTAATAAAAAATACTTTGTAAACACCATTTTATTTTAATATACATATATCAACATATTCCGAAAGCGAAGCTTTCCTCATTAGGACATACAGAATAATAAGTATAGACAAATGATGAACAAAGAACACAATAATGTAAGAATAGACAAATTATAAAGATAACCAAAAAGTGATTAAAGTAGGTAAGCAATTAACCAAAGATGTTAACAAACAAAAAAATTATAAAACATTGAATAACAAATTTATATTAGAAATTAATTATTAATTATTAAAAATAAATTATTTTAAATAAAATCAATAAAATAACAAGACATGAAAATAAAATAATAATACCCATTATTACGAAAATGTATATTAAAGAGTTATTAATGTGGAAATAAATTCAAGAAATAGCATTATAAAAAAATTTGTTAATTAATAATATTTTATCGACTATTAATAGTCAATTAACTAATTACATCGTTGTGTTCTATGTTTATCATTTAACTATACTATTTTTAGTATTATGTATGTACTGATCATGCTGATATATATATTTAAAAAAAAAGGGTTGATCACAATTTTTTTTTTATTAATTTGTTAATAATAACGCCACAAAGTGAATACAAATATTTTTAAGGTAGGAATTCAAGCTGATTTCGACAGGAGCATAAAAGTGAGAAAAGTAATCGTGAATACTGTAAACTTAACACCATTCTTATTTTTATTCTCCTTGATCCAAAATTACTCTCTCCAGTCAATACATCATCGAATGGAAGGTGCAATCGCGGTCAACGAAGAAATATACTAACTGTACAATAGAAAACAACAAACACGCCCATCGTCTAAATGCTAATAATTCACTTAGATTCCCACAAAAAGGTACAAACCCCACGTTCACAAGTGAGATTTATGAATGCTGTGAGTATTTGTGAACACTGCAACCGTATTATCACGCTCTTTCTTATTCCCCTTAGACAACATTTTCCATCTTTACTCAATAACATCATGACAATTTTTAACCTGAAATTACATGATAGTCCAACACTGACGTCAGAAATCATAGACTTGCCCTAAGTCTCGACGGCTGGAGGCAAAGGTTACGTGACACCCATTTAGCCATCAGCCTAGGTCAATGCCGTTAACCTTTGTTTCGCGTAATTTTGACTGCGATAAACAAAATACAAAACATTTATAAGAAAAGGTAAAACTAAATACTCTTATACAAAATACAAAATATTCGGTTTTTGTAAACAAGCCGAACCTTTTCTTTAATTTTATTTTTTACTTAAATTGGCGGCACTCTTATTTTGGTTTGTTCCCCTTGCGTGTTAGGGCGTCTCTATGTATCATTAGCTCCGTGTAGCCAAATAGCCAAATGATAAAACGTACGAACAATAGAAAATACCAATCACTCTTGTCGTCTCAAATGCTAATAATTCAAGTTGATCACAAAAGAACAAACCCCACGTTGACAAACCCAAGTGAGATAAAGTAATTTTGAATACTGCACCTTAGTATCATTCTTCTTATTCTCCCTATATCAAATATTCCTGTTTTGTGACATCGCTTTTGAGAATAATTTTTAAAAACTCCTCCCGGATTCGAATTTTCTCGGTTTGGGGGTGTCGACAGCATTAGAATGCAAGTAAAATGAGAAAACAGACAATACATCACGCGATATGGGAGGTACAATAAAAATCAACCAGCAAAACAATTGCACAGAAAGACGGCAGCGTAAAACCTCCCCTTTGTCAAGAGGGGCAAACAAAACGTCTTAAATTACCTCCTCCGTGTATTATTTTAAATAGATACCTTATAGTTTTTGCAATTTTCGTATTCCTGCACAACCTATAAACATATAAATCTACCATAAAAAAAGTACTAGATTAAAGCAGATTTTTTTTATTTATTAATATATTGGTATCATTCCTCGTCACAAAAAACATTTCTTACGTGCTGGAAACATGCTCGCAGCTATGTTTCCGCTATTCTACTACCACAGTATTGAGTGATGCGCGCCATCATACTCGCTCGCGCTATTACTAAAGCTGCGTGAGGGGTAAGGAAATTGGCCGCTGGACCGCCAGTAGGTAGCAAATGCTCTTACACGATATATCCAGGCCCCGCGTCGGGCGAAAGCAACGTTCGTTAATGAATGTATAGATTTTTTTATAAAATTAAACATATTATTTTATTTTTATCACGAGAACACATTAAATGTATAGAATATGCAAAAATTATGAATAAATGTAAAAAATGGCATTATAATGATAAAATGCGTGGGGTAGCTGAGTCATCCCTAATGGCAACGCAAGATTTGTTTTGTATCTTGACGTGCTAAGCTTTAAAAACTACCAGAGTGTGTTTAGTTATCATTAATAATCGATAGAAAATTCATCATATAATCTGGTGTATGTGTTTTTTGAGAAATTGTTTTAATATAATACTTATTTTTTTTTAAAGAAAGATAAACATTCCCTCTGGTTACGAATAACCTGGCAATATTTGAATTCATCCTACTACCATCATTATAAGTAGAATATGTTTATTGCGCAATAATGGAGCGTTTAGCTAGGAGAGCAATTGAACCCACGACGTCTGGGTGAAAAACTAACTAACGGGTCATATAAATAGTACTTATAAATAACATGTACCCCACATAGGTGTGTACATCCTTCATCACAATATAACAGTGGTGTCAGGACACCTCAGTTGTACATATTCACCGCACTTCACTCATTTTTAACACTTCATACAGTGAGTTCGACTTATTCAACTCAGCCACTCATAATTTCAAACCTAAAATCAATAAATCATCCTCTCCCTTCCCCTCCCTCCCACCATCCTAACCCCATAGGGTAACCTTGTAACTTTTCTTATTTAATTGAAGAGTTTATTTAAATACGGTGAAAACCGATTATTAGTTATTTTTTATATTACATTTACCATACATAATAATTATTGTAAACTGTTAAATTTCCAAAAATAATAATAATGATAATAAAATAATATAAAATATAGTAAAAAAAAAAATGTTTAAAAATGCATACTAAAAACAATTATTGAAAAATAAATAAAGTTAAATAAAATAAAATAAACAACAATTCTGATGGTAAATAAGATAGATTTTATAAACAATTATATTAATGATACCAGCTGGGCCTATAGTAAGTTAGCAAGTCACAGATATAGAAAATAGTTTTTTTTTTAAATGGACGTAATATAGAATATAGTAACACAGACAATTTGAAGTGATCAACTCAAAGGCACCCATACCAACAAAATATCAATGGGTCAAGCAAAAAAATAATGGTGAAATAGACTTGAATAATTTTTTTTCACATTTGATTGGCGAATGCGGTCATGGAAGTGTGAACTGGATCCTCTCATCTACGGCCGTTCTTTCTAACGCTACTGAGCAACTGTTAAGCCGAATTTTTGCTTTAACATTGTTCAAATGCACAGAACGTCCAACGAAATTCTCGATCAAATTTATGATTAATTTAGGATATCGATTTTTGTGGATTAACTTCCGCTCAACAGAGAACTAGTTATAAAAAGTGTCAACGGGGTGAACAAATGTCAGTAAAATGTAACGCCATTATTGGTTTGCCATCTATTTTACGCGATTCAAATATTGAATGACAAAGATTTATTTCCATTTTCGAATGTCAAAACATGTTTTTTGTAAATTTTAAATAAAACTGAATAGAACCTAACTTGTTTTGTTTTGGTTTCCACGAAAGAGAAACGTCAAATGTAAAACTATGAAAGTGGGCGGGCACTATTTTATTTTCTATGAAAGTGGGCGGGCACTATTTTATAGTCTACTAAAGTGGAGTGGAAACAGGCAAACAGAGCGAATGCTGAATAAACTACTTGGCTGATCGATGCCTCAGATTGATCATTCGAAAAGTTGGGAAGAACGGCCGGTAGACCCAATACAATTTTGAAGACGTTCTATTGTGCATGCAACCATTCGTTTGTGAAGTAGGGAGTAGATCCTAAATCTAGACAGTAACTTAATGTTCGTAGAGTTAGAATATTATGAATTCTGAGGCCGTCCTCGTAAAATACTCGTATACAGCAATATTTGCGATAAAAAATAACTCTGGTATTTGACACGCGAGTAATTATCGATTTAATTGTTTTGCTGTTTGCCATCCCGGGGAAGTAAATAACAAATTACAATTCAAATTTAAACGGCGGAGCTGTTACAACACAATTCAATGTAAATATGTGCTATAATGTATTGCTTGTAGATAATGGCGTTTGAAGCAAGGAGTAATAAATTTAATAATATTACCGTTCCGTTGACGACCTGTAAGCCTTCTAGAACATTTAGAATAGCTTTATGTGGAATACAACTTACAAGCACCGGAGACAGAAGATCTATGGTACACCACACACTTAATAAGAAAATGGATGGGTAGTAAAAAATACAATACATAAATTTTACACCTGATTTTATGCAGTAGACATTAGTGGTGGGCGAAGCGGCTCGGTTTAGTGAGCCGGATCACTAAATCAGCTATCTTTAAAGACAATCCACATGAAAACTGGACGAAAAAAGTATCGTATAAGAGCGTCTTAATGACGTCTTTAGGGGGGCCAAGGGAGCGAGGGAAATACATGGTGCAGGGGACACGAACCGTCGTTCAATGGAGCCGGATCACCGAACCGGTACACTACAAAGAGCTGATTTAGTGATCCGGTTCACTAAACCGAGACGCTTCGCCCACCACTAGTAGACGCCCACCACTAGTATCGTTGATGTTACCAGAAGACAAAGAAAATATTAAATCACGCTAAAACAACTTTTCTGAATAAGTACGCAAAATCTTAACTTTTAGGCATACATTTTTATAATAATAATTCAAACATTGATGATTTTTCGGATTCACTGGCCACATTTAAAAGGAGCATCTTGGCAATAATATAAACCGTTCAATGCGTATACATCACTTCTATAATATGTAGATCACCACTTCTCACACCTACAAACACATTCACACATACTTATACATTACACATAGTACAGATGTCACCCGGTAAATAAAAGCATAAATCAGAAATTACAAGGAAATATATTATACGTGCCTACTTTGTACATTTAATTTCTTGAAAATGTTTTTCATCGTAACAAAAGGAACTGTTTTGTCTCTATAATAAAATAAAATAAAACTTGAACTGCTTTTTTCAGGAATTTAATTTAATTTAAGGAACACAATACATACTGTAATTTAAGTATGTACTTTTAAAAATGTAATAACCCTAATAATCTTACAGCGGGCACAAACGTTGTATTTTAATATCCTACACTCTGGGATGCGCTGGAAAAACTAGCGTAGTGCAGATTATAAAAAACTACAGTTTACATATATTATTGAGAAGTACGTTCATGTTTGGATGGAAATCGCGACAGGCCGCCAACGAAAAGGTCGTAGCGATCTCTTCCCAGGCGTGCCATGAGGCTTCACAACTCTCGTTTCACAAAAATATATATTTCGCCGACACAAGTCGATCTCCTCGACGAACAGTTCCCTCGTATTCCCCAATACGAGATGTCTGACGTAACATCACCAGAAGCTGATCCTCTATACATTGAGCTAAGTCGAGACACCTCGTGTATATTGATGGGTACCAAAGCACCAGGAGCTGATCCTCTATGCATTGAGTGAGTCGAGACACCTCGTGTATATTGATGGATACAAGATCACCAACACCAATCACTTGTGCTTTAAATCTGGTAGAGCTATCTCCCAGTGCATATTTGTGAATGAAAAAACCTTCACCAGTTCCGGAAACCAAATCATCCTCTGGCAAAAGATATAAACATGGCAATCTTCAATTAAATTAAAACAACCGGAGGAGCTGGAATTGGTACTTCAGTGGGTGGAATTTGACTTCCACCACCCAATGAAGTTGAGGATATGGAGGTGACCAATTGTTAAAAGCAAATTCCATGTCTTATCTCGATACCAAACCAAAAAAAAATATCCGTAGAACTAATTAATCTTATAATATAACTAACTGTAAAAATACCTAACTGTAGAACCGAGTGAATCACGTAGTTAAATAATGTTAATCGGTTCATCGTGAAATATGTAATTTATTCGATTGTGCTAGCGTTTCATCAGTTGCCGCGTACAGACTCTCCGAGGCGAGGGCGAGATGTGCATTCACGGTAGGGATTCTCATTCCCCATTGTTCTAGGTATGTTAATCCAATTCAGGTATTAGGTCTCTAAGGCGAGTGCCGATATCAATTAATGTAAGCCGAATAATAGTATTTTATATCGTGAAGAATAGTTCGGAGTGCGGGAGATATGAAATTTAAATTCAAGATAGTAAATTGTATCAGAGTCATTTAAAAATCAACAGAAAGCAGCACCCCAAAGTCTAAAAGAATTAAAAGTTACCATACAAACCTGGATCACGTATCAATGATCGAAACAAAAAATTACACAACGTGAGAGGGACGGGTCCAAATAAACGAGGAAGGGGAAGGTCGGCTTGATAAGAAATATTTAATTGATCAGGTGATTAATTAAACATATTTTAATCTTTTTAGAATCTAGTTAGAATCTAATCAGAATCTGAGAGCAGCGACCGCGCCAAACCGCGACAAGCGAGCAATGGGAGGAAATCGAGATTATAAATACCGAGTTTTTTTTATAGGGGGGGGGGAACTATTACAAGCATAAGAATTTCAACTACCAGTCTGAAAATGTCTGTAGTAGGATGAAAATAAATAAGTGGAACAAAGTACAAAAGTGTTTTAATTTCAATTCTAATACAATGGAATTCTGCCACGAATTAACAGTCCAAAAACTAGACTCACAATACATCCATAACAGATCACAAGAAACTTAATCCACGTCTGCCCAAACAACATTTCTTGTTTGTAGATAAACATGAATGCAATAAGTGTTCCCAAAATATCTCGAGCCCCCAGAGAATTTGCACCTTGAATAGACAAACTCATCCCTTCGGCCCTTGTGCCCACGTCAATCCACAAACCCCTAATGATCATTGCCATTCCAACATTTGGATATCCTAATAGAATTGTATTCAAATAATTTAATACATTAAATACGAATACAAGAGGCACAGATGTCTGCAAATCGTTTTAAAAAACTTTTTTTTATTTTAAGCGGCCGATTCAAAACTTTGACGACAGACTAAAGTTATCATTTAAAACCTTTTGCAAAACAGAACAGAAATCGTTGAACAGTTTTACCGCAAACTTTTAAGTATTTTATTTAGTCAAGTGGGCTCAATCAAATGGGCTCGCGGGCCCGCAGGTTGTGCATCACTGGCGTTACCAAATAAATTGCGTTATTTTTACACGTTGGTAAAAATTGTGACAATTTTTTTGTGATCCAAATTATTAAAAGTATCATTAGATGGTGCGAAACATGTCTTCCGATTTTCAAGTACCAAACTGGTTCCCGCCAGTATTTTTAGCGTAGTAAAGCTTGTAGCTAGCTTTTTTTACAAGCTTTTATTGTCGAAAAAGCTAGGACATTACTATTTTTAAATATTGAATTGATATTATAATAACTTTACATCGTTTTGTGGAAACACTATCACGGCACGCCCGTAGCACCTGGCTGTTTCTATATAAACATATTGAAAGCTGTTTCAGGCATTGATACTGAATGGTCGTCATCAGGACAATACTGAGAGTATCTTGATATAAGAACACGGTAAAAAATACATACAAACAAAAATGCAAGTTCAGAACAACAAAAAAGTATTGTAATACGCAAAATAGTAATAAAAAAATAGTGTTCAAAGTTTTGTACAATTTCGGGGTTGCCTACTGTTCAAATATTAATTATTTGTTCTTAAATTTGGGTTAGTTTTTCATTTCATTGCCTTTATTTATTAGGGTTAAATGTTTGGGGTGTTGTTTTTAAATCTTCGTTTAACTTACAAATAACTACCTTGGGTCCAATGCTAGTGCTGCCCAAGCCACGTGGAGGCTTGCCTTTTCATAGGATGCTCACAACAGATATCAGCTATTGCGATACTGAAATGATCCAATTATGAAGGTCAACATTACAGAATTCAAGTGAACTCAGCAAGTTGAAGTCGTTCAATTACGGCGTTCATTTGCGCAATTTCGAAGTTTTCCGGTTGGCTGCAGAGTTTTAGTTGCCCTGAGGTATCTTACAAGGCCTCGGTAGGAATAAACTACCAATTATTGTCTAATGCACATAACATTAGTACTAATTTAATATTCGTTTTGATGTTTTAGACGGCAGGAAACACAAAAGCTGACAAGTCATCACATAACCGAGCTCTTGCGTTGTTAAAACGACCCGTTCGCATGTCAACGAAATACCAGTAGCGGTTTTCTCTAATGAGCGGTTGTGCAGTGAACTTCCAAAGAAAAAAATACGGCGAAAAAAACTCACTTATAATATTACCACAGCTTGAACAGTGCGCCACTACTCCATAGTGTTTGTTGGTAAAAAATACCTAAACAGCGCGTCACGACTCCATAGTATTAGATAAATCCGCCAATAGGAACACAGCGCGGTAGTCCCTGGGTGCTAATGCCGGAACACACATACGGAGCTAAAACCTATGGAATATTTCATACAACATAAATACGGTTTCAAACGAGCCAAAGGTCCATATTTCGGTGCGCAGCGATTACAAATATTTTTTTCAGTTATTTTTCTATTTCACTGTGTGAATTCTATTAATGTTGTTTTAGGATATAAAAGTTTTTGTTAGGTCTTATTTTGAACAAGTTAATTCATGGTGGAATTTCATTTTAATATGACTTCAAAATTTAAAAAGTCGTATTTCAAGTTTTTGCATTAGAAAAAATATTTAATTTTTTAAATGTTATCCGCCTTTACAGTTATTTTTCTGACAAAATAAATTCTGTCACAAATATGAACTCACGCTTTTTCTCGTATTACCTAATATATGTGAGTGCCTTAAAACGATTTTATTTTATTTTATTTTTATATCTAATAACTGCCTCTCCACACCAACCTTTGAAAGTGAATTGATAATATATATTTTTCAATGAAGAAGAAAAGCTGATCAAAGAAAGGTGAAATTTTTATCTTTTTAAAATCGCTTTAATGTTGAACTCCAAACGATTTAGACCACGAACCACCACTGCTGTATACGAAAAGTTGTCACCCTTAAGTGGCTTCCACATGAGCGGGCGGCCCAACACTAAATAAGCTATGGCGTCGAAAGGTTAGACCCACCGGTCGTCCCTTCCTAAAGTCGAGCCTACAACTTTAGGAAAGGACGACCTTATGGTCGAACCTTTCGATGCCATGGCTTTTTTAGTATTAGGCCGCCCGTTCGTGTGGAAGCCACTTAGTCGTGTCTTTGACGTGCACCGGTGATGATGGACCAATGACTTCGGAAAAGCTTTCCATTGAAATGTCACTAGTAGAACACGAAACAGATGTTACGTTTAATAAGTTATTGTTTATTTATTTTTATTTTATTTATTTATTTACATTGACATTTACATTGGGTAATTGCAAAATATAGTAATTTATCATCAATTGAGGTACATGTAAGTTGAAGTTGCATTATGTTTGCCTGGTCGATATTAATTACCAGCTAAACATACTGCCTTTTCTAAGGAATTAAATATCAAGTCGTAAGGTGTTTTATTATTTTTAATTTATTGTTGAAGCTCTTTTCGGTGGGTTCCGAAACTGTACTAGAAAAATAAAGAAAATGAAGATGTAGAAGAACAAAAGAAAACTACGTACTATTAAAAAATATATATAAGAGTTCAGTAATATTTTTAACAGGTTCTGGGACTCCGTTCTTCCCAGGTCAAGAAGTCATTTGGAAATATTTTTGACGAAGGATGACAATTCGCAGGTTTTAACCTCGGTGGAGATTGTATTGTAGATTTTTTGTCCAAGACAGGTGTGTGTTCTTTGGTACATTGTGGTAGCACTCACTGAGATTGTAAAATCATTTCTGCTACGGCTTCTGGATTGATACGTGTGTTCGATTTTACTAATATGATATATTCTATATATTTGTGTACATTTGTTACGACTTTTTTATGAAACTTTGTCGCTTTTAGATGCCAATCACTAGTTCATACTTAAATATACGCTTGAAGCGATGGGATAATTTAGTATGGGGTGTCATTGTTGTGATTATTTACAATTCTTATCTACCATTTGTTTAAAGTTCGAAATGGAAAGAAAAGCGTTTTCTTCGCCTTCTGCAAAATGTAGTAAATATGGGTTTTAACCCTTCCGCGTTTCGCAGTCAAAATATTCCAATCTCAGCGAATCTGTTCAGCAATAAGTTCCCTCCCCACCGGGCCATTTGCAGGTTGGTTTTACAGGCACAAAGATAAAACAATCTGGCTTGACGCTGTCTCAGATAGCGATCCGGAACAGAGAGCCTAACTCTCCGAAATGGCAGAGTTCTCAAGTCACCCCACAGTGCGACAGTACCTACCCAGAAGAAATTACAGCTCCCCCCCTCCAACCCTCACCTTGTGAGATGCAAGAAGTAAAATTGCGAGCACACCAGGAGGAAGTTAGACTAACAATAGCACAGAAGGGGTGAAAATGATTTATTTATAGATAAAAAGTACTATAACATATAATGTATAATATAAAAACAGCTTTGCGTAAAAGAACACCGTGGAGAACATCGCATATCGATGATGGAGAAGACGGCTATGAACAAAATAAAGGACATAGTTATGGAGTAGAATTTACAAAGAATCAAACTAAATCTCAAAAGAATAATAAAAATATTAAATTATTACTTATGTATTTACTGAAAATATGTAAGTAATTCAAAAACAGAGGTACTTACGTAAATTATTATGAATTATTTGACTATGTTTGCCAGAGATTAAGAAGGCGTTAGATAAACGAGAAATTAAGTGACGTCAGAATTAATAGACTTAATACCCTAAGTACGATTTCGACGGCGAGAGGCAAAGGTCACGTGACACCTATTTTGGTACCAGCTTAATACACTAGCGTCCACGTTTGTGTCGCGTGATTTTGACTTGGGTAAGTAAATTACAAAGCATTTATAAGAAGGGTTAAACTAAATACTCTAACAAAATATTCGGTTTTTGTAAACAAGCTGAACCTTTTTACTTAATTGCGGTTTTACTTAAATTAACGATACGCCTAGCTCACCCCGCGCTTCTTATTCTGGCTTCTTACCATTGTGTTAGGGCATATCTATGTATTATTTGCATTGTGGAGCAATTGCATTATTATTTTTTTAACCTGTAACTTTCGTACCAATGAACTGAAATCGATTAATGAGATTAACTAACTAACTAACCATCACGCCGTAAGCAGAGAGTACGGACCGCCAAACAACTAGATCTTGGCATACTCCTCATGCTTCATTCACATTCATAAATCGTCTCATACATTCTCTTCTCTTATTTAGACTTCTGACATGGCCTGACTAAGTATTTGATTCAATTGACAGTGCTACGTTTTCCTCTGGCGTTCTCAGCTTCTTCTTCCATTCAAGTTCGCCGCATATATTCTCCTTGCACTCCTTTCTTCGTTCATTCACTCTACATACCCAAACCACCTAAGACTATTAAAAAAATAATGACAAATGAGAAACACTTATGACGTACGAGGTGTGTTCAAAAGAAAAGAAGAATTTTGAATTTCCGCGGACTGTGTACATTCGATTATCGATTTTGTTTTTTGTTATGTTGGTACACATATGTTTATCATATGTTAGCATTATCAGCTATTTTGGATCAGTGGTTTGTTTTTGACGACTGGAAAGGTTAGTCACGTTTTTGGGTGTTATTCGATTTTATATTTAGGTTCGTTTTATGGGGCATCATCAGTCCGATTAAAGTGAAATTTTAGATTTGCTTTGTTTTCTATGTCCATATCAGCATTTCTTCAAAAAATCCAAAAAATCGATGTTTTTCCAAAATTTTTTTTTAGTAAAAAATCGAAGAAAAAAAAACCTTTCCAGTTGTCAAAAACAAACCACTGATCCAAAATGGCTGATAATGCTAAAATATGATAAACATATGTGTACCAACCTAACAACAACACAAAAATCGATAATCGAATGTACACAGCCCGCGAAAATTCAAAATTCACCTTTTCTTTTGAACACACCTCGTATTCAATTTTTAATTATTCATTATTTTTATTGAGATTTAAAAATCTTATTGTAATATTTAATCATTGAAGAAAATAATATTAACATCACCTAAATGAAACATGAAACCAGAAAAAACAACAGAAAATAAAAATATTTCAGTCGCATCCGGGACTCGAACCCAGGACCTCTGCATATCTGGGGCAACCGCTTTACCAACTTAGCTTTTTTTCCGGTTTCATGTTTCATTTAGGTTATGTTCATATTATTTTCTCCAGTGATTAAATAATTATTTATGACATAGTTATTAGCTAGTTTATCGGACTGTATTTATTAAATAAAAGATAACTAATCATCTCTGATGAAGTACAGAGACTTGTTTTTAAGTGTCTGAGAAATATATTATGTAAAATTCATGTAACTACTACTCCAAACAATTACATAATTTTAATATCGTTTGAAAGCTTCGAGAACAGATGAAGGTCCTAAAGCAATTATTTCTTTCAAAGGGTCAGAATAAAATATATAATTAAATTTTCTATGACGCACGTGAATTTCAGATGGTAAATAAATAATGTTGAAAAACATAATATTTTTTGATTAATGACGTCACACGTCGCTTTCATTCTGTTAAGCCTCGACCTGTAAGGTAGCATTTGTTCGTAATACAATGAAAGAAGGGCGTAGGTAGTGACGTACAAATATTACATACGTTGTGCGTGAAATTAGCCCTTTATGCGTGAATAATTAGAAGGGTAAATTACAAACATATTGCATTATACCACACATATGATAGTAGCACAACATTCAGTTGATGTACGGGCAAATCATTTTAAGATTTTCCCGTTTGTGTAGAGGTGTGCTGCATTGGGGACTGGGGGCGAGTGTTCCAAACTAATATGAACCAGTTTGAACCACTATCGGTGTGCACAAATACCTACGTTAAAATGTGCGCTATTTAAAATAATTTCCCTGTACCTACCTACAATAAAATAAATTGTAGCTAAAATTAGTGCAGCGTTGTTCTACAGAATGCAGCAAGCGAATACGAACCAAAAAAGAAAGTACCATATGGCTCATTTTTGTGTACAGTGATAAACGTCTTGATAATTAGTGTTGAAAAAATGTTTGACAAAAATGTATGACAAAAAATGGACAATACGTAATACTCACTCACAGATGGCGCTAATTTAAATATTCTAGAAAACAAGACTTAACGCTGTAAATATTGAGATGAATTGTTTGTTGACGGGTGCACATACGGAATATGAAATGGAATAAATTGTTATTGAAAGTTTAAAGCTCAAGTCCCTCAAGAAACCTACAAAAATACTGTATATGTTAGTTTTACAATAATATATTGTATTTTATAAAATTTTCCCGAAGGGCTTGAGCTTTAAATCTACAGTAATAATAATAATAATAAAAATAATGTTTTATTATCTTCCTTTTTTATAACAAAATAACAAATAATGACATCCTCGCTTGTATTTCTCGTGCTGAGGATTTCATTTACAATATATTAAATTACATTATATTGAATTGATGTGCTTGATGAAAAAATAGAAATAATTCTAAGGTGAGGTGTTTTAATTGCAGTTGAGTGGTTTCGGTGTTAGTCTGTATTTGGTGTTAATATATTTTCTATTTCAGATCTCCCTATCTAACATATCCAGTGTTTTTATTTGATTTTTAAATTTATTATAGCCAATAATAATAATTTATTCCATTTTATATTCCTGCGTATACCCGCCAACAAACAATAAATTTCAATATTTAAAAGCATTACGAGCCTAAGGGGTTTTTTCAAAATATTTAAATTTAAGCCATCTGTGAGGGCGTACTACGTTTCCTTTAACCTTGATGAAAAATAACAGGATAGAAGTATTCACTTCGAAATTGTCGATGACCCTAACAGACGATTTATTTGAATTCTTCCAATAATCGTAGAAAACAAATTAAAACACTGTCAATTCTCACAATCAAATGAATTAAAATTCATTCTTTGTAATCGTTGTCGAAGATGTCAGTTAATAATTAATTTAGTGTTTCTGAACCGATATTTCGATTAGTATTATCACTTACAAGTCCATCACTAACGGCCTTTCTTCTAAACCTTTCGAATGATCAATCTGAGGCTCCGATCAGTCAAGTGTTTTGTTGAGCAACGCTCTGCTTGCCTGTTTCCTAAATTGTCTATGAAGGTGGCCGCCCACTTTCATAGGCAATAAAATAGTGCCCGCCCACTTATGTAGACAATAAAATTACATCAACCACGGCGAAATTAAATTATTCGTTTCGTACATTTGACGTTTCTTTTCCGTGAAAAACAAGACAAAACGTAACTTATATTAAGTTAAATAAGTTAGGTTTCCTTCAGTTTTAGTCAAAACATACAAAAAACATGTTTTGACATTCGTAAATGGAAATAAATATTTGTCATTCAATATTTGAATCGCATAAAATAGATCGCGAACCAATAACGACATTTGACATTTCGGTGACATTTTTTCATCCAGTGACACTTTTTCCTCTGTTGAGCGGACCTTAATCCACAAAAATCGATATTCTAAATTGAACGAGAGTTTCGTTGGGAAAAGCGAATTTGTGCATTTGAACAGTGCAGAGGTAAAATTCCTGCTCAACAGTTGCTCTGTGGGGTTAGGGAGAACGGCCGCAATTTAGTGTGCATACACTGAATGCACCTAATCAATATTACCTACGAACACAAAGCACTCGTACACATATATATATACATACGTAGCAGTGGCGTGCAGTCCATGAAGGCTGAAAAGCTGTGCCTATCATAAGAAAAATGAACCCATAAGGAAAATAAAAGGCTAGTAACCATTAAAAATAATATTAAAAAATCTCAAATGAAATGGGAAACACAGAAAACTTTAAAAAAAATTTCGTCACAATTCTACTACATTGATAAATTATTTCTAGATGACAAATTTACACTTATAGTAAGATAATAAACTAACCATTTTCAAATATACAGCCTACCTTTGGTCAAAGATCAATGCGCGCTGTCGATAGGTTGGTATATTCCTATTCATGTAATGCATAATAATTTAGAGGAAACACGTGGTGCGGAGTGCCGAATGCTTATTATTTTCAAAATAGTAATAAAAAACTAATTCATATCATTATATTATTATTATAATCACGACCTTCATAATGGAGTGGTAAGCGCCCTGGTTATGGGTCCAGGTTATTGAACTGTAGACCTCTGAGCTCAGAGCCAATAATCCCGTCGATTTGCGAGATCGGTCGCCTTAATTATATAACCTTAACGGGGAGAGGGACGTCGGAGAGATATTATTTATTAATTCAAAATAATGATAATATTATTGTGCAATACGATAAACATGGTGTTTTTAAAAAGAAAAATATTTTTTACGTTTTTTTTTAAATTTGCATGGGCTTAGCATTTGTCATAATATAATCAGAAATATTACACATTTCTGACCGTTCTACGCACGTTTTACAAAAACATTTAAAAAGTTGAATACCCTTAAAAAGTGCTGTGAAGGTTTTTCTGTAGCTTGTCGATAAGATAAATAAAAAAAAAGAACAGTGTGTAGTTTAATTTTTTCATGAACATTACGTAACTTTAATGTTTTTTTTTTTGTAATGCGGATTACAAATCCTTGGTTATGTTTATTTACAAAAACGCAACGATAAAGGATTAAAAATACTTTTTTCTACTTTAAAAATCATATTCGTATTTTAAATATATTTTGTAAAACTTACAATGGGACGGTCAAAAAAAGTAATATTTCTGGTTATATTTTGATAAATGCTAGCCTATGTAAATTTATAAAATATTTAATAAATATTTTTCTACTTAAAGACGTTATGTTTATCGTATTGCGTATAACTTTCCGACGTCCTTCTCGCCCTTAAATAAATCTACAATAATTGTGTAAATTTAGGTAGGAAAACTAGAAACTGTTCTACTTTATTGTTCGAGATGTATTTATTAACGTGCTGTTACGTGGAAGAAAAAAATAATGAATTGGCACTGAACATCATTTCTTTTAATCACCTGTGTGTACATTGTAGGCAGAAGAACTGTATAGCCAGTATAATGTTATGAGGCGAATCGCGGAAGGGGTTGTGGGAAGAGATTTTTTTAAATGTTAATCTTGAAAAGGCCCGAATTGAATGAGGGAGAAAGACCGGTGCCGGTAGGTAGCTCGTGTCTCGGTACTCGATCCGCATACGTGTCGATGTACTTATACAGTCGACATCAACTGCTGTGACCAGTGGTAACAACATTAATCAACAATTCAGAACAGGAGTACCTTCTGCAGGGTCTCAAAGCAAGGCTTGACAAAAAAGGACGATTTTGAGTAGTGGGCTTCCATCAAAGCGAGGCGGCTAGAAAGAAGTCGTGTCGACTCGTACCGTGCCTACACATTTATTTAGGTAGATATGCTAGATACGTATAACTAGTGCATTTTTCGATGTGGAACTTAAAGGAATGACGTTCCGCAACCTATTTTCGACGGTTTCACAAAGACGTTAATGTTCTTCTGACATTTGGAGAAGCAGACATTAGAAGCATGTCAATCAAACTGCGACTACATGAAATGGAAATAATTTGTAGATTTCGTGAATATATTCTCTTTTGGAGGTAAAATTCATTATGTGCCATACTAGCTGTATGACACATAGTGACCTTTACCTCTAATAGAACGATATAATTTGAATAGCCGTAGAAATTTCGCAGACATACTGTTTTTACAAAAAATAACCACCTCTGTGACAGATTGCCCCGTACTACATCACACAAACCAGACAAAACCACACAATAAGATTCCCTCAAAGCAACACTAACTCAAAACAAAACACATTTATTCACAGCCCTTCACTCATTTTTAACACTTCATACAGTAAGTTCAGCTTATTTAACTCAGCTACTCACAACTTTAAACCTAACATCAATAAACAACATTCACACAATACATAATTACTCACAAACTACGTCCAATTCCGCCCCCCTCACCGTACATCACATCCCATCGGCAAATCTTATAACTATTTTTTATAATTACGAATTAAGATACTTGAATTAAAACCTATTATTAGTTCAGTTTAAATATTTATTTACCATACTTAATAAATATTGTAAACTGTTGGTTTTCCAAATATAGATATTTTTTAAATTAAAAATTTAGGGGGTAGATATTTTTCCTGTTTACGAATAACCTTATAATATTTGTAAAATTGTACTACTATCATTAAAAGCGGAAGATGTTGCTTGTGATTAAGGACTTAGTTAGCCAAATAATTGAAACCACGGCGCATTTGTCAACTCGGTCACTAACCGGTCAATATATAAATAAGTTCCAGCACCTTGTTTCTACAAAGCAAGCACTGGGTACAACAAATACGCAATAACCCAGCAAACAGCTCCCTTCTTGGGAGGCATTGATTATTTTTTCGAGCCTTTTCGGGCCAGGATACGTCAGAGCCCAGACGGGTCATGCATTTTAAACCGGCAGTTTCGGGTCAGTCAAGTCCACAAATCATCTTGGCCCGGGCGGGGGCGGCCGGTTCGTTTGTCAGCGGCCGCGAGCCGTTGGAAATTGGGTTTAAACATTTATGAAAGTTATATAGGTACATACATTACATGTATCATGGTTCCCGACAGATCTCTCTGGTAGCGAAAGAGTTAAAAAAATATAGAAACGGTTTTGTAACCACGTTCATTACAAAAGTCTGATTGAAAGGCTGGTAAGAATAATAGGAAAACATATTACTTTATAACGATCGTTCAAAATTCAGAAATGATTTCCATATAACGTAAAATTCTTTTTCATTATCATTTTTATTTGTAAAAAGACATACTCGTACAACGCGTTTGCACTCCCATGAGTCATGGTATATAATATTTGGTTTTGCAAAGTTTTCAAAGCAAATATTTATATGAAAATATAAAAATCCAAAAATATATGTAGTAAACAGGAAAATAACATAAAAGAGGGTCTGCTCGAAATACGCAGTTACAATTTAAAAAATACGTAACAATGTTTTAAAAGAGAATAAATTTACATTTAAAATGTTAGCCAAAGAATTGTTAATCCACGCCGATTTGAATGAAAACTGATGTCGCCAATTTACATATTCCTTTCGACTCCCGGAAATAAAATAAAAAAAACTTAAAATCGTTAGATATCCCTAATAATGTACTTTTAGTATCATTTGACGTAGTCAATTTATTTCCTAGTGTTCCGCTAGATGGATGCTTTAATCAATTTTGTTTATGTTTATAATTCGTCTATTCTTACATTATTGTGTTCGTATTTTTATCATTTGTCGATACTTGAAATTATTTTTTTTTAGTATTCATATATTTATAAAGTGATGAATACTAAGTATATTTTTTAATTCATTCATTAATAATGACGCCACAAAGTGAAAACCAATCGTTTGAAGAAATTATAAAACTAAAATCTTCATCTTCACCTTCTTCATTGGCTAAACTATTTATTATTATTATTACTTTATTTCAATATTTAATTTTATTTTTTTATTAAACCAACGCAAAGGTAAACTAAATCATTAGAAAAAATACGTTGGAGTCCTTATGGAAGAAATTTAACATTTTTATTTCAAACATTTGAAAACAATTATGTATAGTAAAAAGGTTTATTAGTGAATAAAAAAATCTAAATATTATCTAAATCTTCGGAAGTTTAAAAGGACAATAATATAAATTTAATTATAATTGTAGGTGTGTGAAACAAGTAAGCTATTTTTAACGAGAATCTATAAATAAATAAAAATTCAACTACCGGCTCAACAACAATCATTATTTCTTATGTACATCCATCAATGTACCAACTCAGCCACCGAACGGTTGGTGGCTGAGCTGGCAAATGCGTCAGGTTCCCATCTAAGCGTTATGGATTAAATTCCCCTGGTAGCTAATTCCTCCATTGTTGCACAAGCAACATTTTCCACTCATAGTGACGGTAGTAGAAGTTTTTCAAATACTGTCGGGTTATTATTATTATTAGTAACCCGGAAATGTTTGTTTTTATTCTTAAAAAAAAAAGATAGATAGAAAATATATTTTAAATTACCGACGTCGATTAGAAGGGTTTACGAATTCAAGTGTTGTTATCAAGACACGATTACCACGTTACTCGATCATATTCGCAAAGTGCAAATTGTTTTTTTAAACATCGGCATAAAGTCTACAACTTTGTTTAACGATTAACTTTGCATACCGGCCCCTTGGAATAACAAGGTTCCATCTGACTCAGCAATGTCATGCGATAATATGCTCTATGGAAGGTAACTTTAAGACTCATTATCGCATAACATCGGCGTGTCAGATGGAACCTTGTTATTCCAATCAGTCGATACAGAGAACACGGGATTGAAACAAACCCATGCTTCGGAAAACACGCTTTAGTTTTAAAATTTAATTTATAAAACTCCACATCTCATAATTGTTGTATTACAACAATTTTAGTAACTTCTTTTATTGTGAAATTCTGTAAGATTATTGTTGATTTATCTTTTTTCCACATAATAAATTTTAAAAAATAAATTATTTAAAAAAACAAACAGTAATAATAAAACACCAAATGGAGTAAATTCTAGCACCCGATAGAATTCATGTGATAAACACATACGAGTACGAGTATATTGAAATTAATTAAAGGAAACACGTTAAAGAGCTGGCAAAACTTACAATCAATTACTTCGGGTAATTAACTTGTGTAGTACTTAAATTACAGACCAATTAAGATTTAGATACAATTAGCTAACGTGTTGTTAATGTTTTTTTATACAACAGGGAAATCTAAATTTTAATCGTAAGCACCTCTCAGGAAAATAACACAATTTAAAAGAGGTACATAATGTATGAAAAACACACGGGGGATTTGAAGTCGGAACCATACGCCATCCGGGCGGCTGCTCTGACCACTGAACTTCCGGAAAAACCAAAAATGGTTTCACCGTTACGAATGTGTTTTTGGATGTTTGTTTTATTAATAATAATAATAATAATAAATGTTTATTCCGGTATGTGGGGAGGTTAGTGCAGTCCCACACTTATTATTATGAACATGTTTAAGGTTTTGCAAATTGGGACAACTCGATTGCTGTTTTAAAGAAATTTTACGCAAAATATGGTTCAGCGCTTTGAAAATAAATTATGTGTATGTTGACATCGTATTTAAAAAAAAAAACTGTAATTTGTACTGGCAAGCGTATTTTATAGAGTTAAAGAAAATTGAAAATGGACGTGTATCAGAAAACAAATTTGTTAAATAAATCGAACGCTTTGTTTGGAATAACAAATTTATTTTAAATTCATCACCAACCGGTTTCGCTTATCCCAAGATTCGTCAGGGCAAAATTTAAAACTAAACAAAAATATATAGAGTGATCATATATATGGTGAGATATACCTTTCTATGGAAACATAAAAACATACTGTAAATGTTTCAAATAATAAAACGAAACGCACAGGTGACAAATAATTTGTCATCAAACCATTTATAATAGAGAACTTCAACCCCATTAAAAATTAATAACTAGGCATTTAATTAATTACGAATTATTAAGTTATTAGTTGGGGGTGTAATGAACCGGATAAACAGTACATAAAAACCGATCGATAAAATTTAAAAAAAACCTAGAAAAAAAAACTATTAACAGTTTTAGTGATACGAAATAGCAGCCTTCCACGTTTTTTCACATGATTTTGACTGCAGCAAGCAAATTTACATCGATAAATTTCCCACACAGCATTATACTTACATATATTAATGTTATGTTTATTATAATTTAAAACTATGTAACCTCTTTTAACCACTATGTAAACTACCAACTCTGTAACATTATTGTGTAAACATTTTTCAAGAAACATTTTTAGGAAACATTATTATGTAAACATGTAAACGCAATATGTACCACTCCGCTTCTCTTCGCATTGCTTAAAAGAGAAGTGTAGTGTTGTAAATTAAATAAAAATGTATTCAATAAGTTATAAGTTACAAAATCTTGTCCTTTTGCAATTTCCGTAACATAAAAATTCGTAGGTATAAAAAATTTCCTTCATAACAAGTTTCCGGACCTAAACAAGACAAGTGAAGTAATCATTTTACCAATGAGAGTAATGAATAAGGTCCCAACTTACTGACTCATGGGTCAATGGGACTACGAGACCTCTAACGGTACGTGAAGTCATTTACAATTACGAGCACCAAGCACTTGAGAGAGATACAGTTATTGCGAAATTCTTACGAGAATCTTTGTCACACGCAATATCAAGATCGAGGGCATGAAGACTACGTGCCTTCTGTACTGATAACATCCAAGGTTTATAGTTTTATGTGTTCAGACATTTCGTATCTGCCTGGCACGATTTAAATAACTAACCATTCCGTTTCCCCGCAGGGGCAAGTAGGGGCAAGGACGGACAGCCAAACAACTCGATCTTGGCATACACTTCTTACTTCATTCACTTTCATACATCGTCCCATACATTCTCTTCTATTATTCCGACTTCTGACATTGCCCGACTGAAGTATTTGATTCACTTGATCGTGCCATGTCTTCCTCGGGCGTCCCCGGCTTCTTCTTCCATTAACATTCGCGTCATATATTCTTCTTACACTCCTTTCTTCGTTCATTCGCTCTACATGCCCAAACCATCTAAGCGTCCTTTTCTTAATCTCAATATTTTTCACACGATCATACATGGTTTTACCACACATTCGCCACAAAGATCTCATGGCAAAATTTTCAAATGTATAAGAGAATAATCTTAACAATTCTGATCGTATAAAGTAGTTTACACTCGAACGGTGGGTACAAATGAGATTACATACAAAATCAAGAAGGAACTGCGTTATGCTAAGACACCTTCCCTGAAAGAGGCTATAGGTTTAATCAGAATAAAAATAACGAAAGGTGGGCCCTGGCTTCACTAAATTTGCATAGATTTTGTCAGTCGGAATAAATTTCTAGGTCAAGTATTTTCAATGTGAAACGTAATTTCTATCATGAACTATGGAACTCATGATAGAAATTCGTCATATTTGAACTTCCCTTGAAAACTTGAAGTTTTATATACTTAAATAAATAAATGTTATTTTTTAAGAAAATCTCTATTCAGATGTGTAGTTGAAAAAGCAATTATATGAAATTCCCTAAATAGAAAAAAATCGCGAAGTATGCTCCGAAAAATATAAATATGTGGCGTCTTATTAAATATTTTTAAAGATCGCTACGCCCTAAGCGTGGTTTATATTACCGCGCTCCCTCTCTCTTTCGTATTAACATATCTCCTTTTACAACAAACTTCAGTTTCCGCTCGGAGGGTATTGCTGGATCTTAATTGAAAAAAAAAGTGTTCAAATCCCGGGCGAGGCCGGGTAGTAAGTAGTAATATTTATATAAGATTCAAGTATTGTTGTCATTTCCACGTAAAGCTTCCGGACACAGGGGAGCTCAAAATAATTACGTGCCTGTTGCAACATTAGGCTTCCAGTCGACCGTGAAATTTCACAGCTTCAGGTCGCTTTTAAACAGAACTCCGGACCGATTTACGTCTAAGTTATCTCAGATTTAACGTACTACGTTAGTCGTGGCATAGCATACGTTTTATTTTTGTAGATATGGGGTATGTTGTGAGGCTGAAGATATTGAGGAGGGGAAGGAGATGGGGAAGAAGGAAGGTGGAGAAATATCCGGCTATTCAGATCTGGTCACAAAACAGGGCAAACTCCATTTCAAGCAATGTTTATATTCTGAATGGTGGCCTTTAATACTACATATTATTTTTAATGAATAAATTGTGAAATTACACAATTTAATCAAATAAAATATACTTGCGCACGCCGGTATTTGAAACCGCGACCTTCGGAATCGTAGACAAGGATCGAAACCACTCAACCACGGAGACCGTGGTACTATAATAATAGGCTTGTTTCTATTTCAAAGCGCCTTGTAAATTAACGAGGCGTCAATTAAATCTGTATTTCACCCTCCACACAGCATCCCCAAATATGACATGGGTAGGCCCTGAGAGAAATAATTTTCCTCGTGGCGTCCTGTGTGATAACGTAAAAAAAATGAAATTGACACTTCTTGACGATGTTAGTTTCCGTTGACATCTTCACAGAGCTGGATTTTCTTGGATAATATATAAGCACCGAATTTAAATAAATTTTGTTCGAGTTCACAAGAAAACGTAACATCAATCATGTAAATTCGTAATATAAATGAAATTGACACTGTACTCGAATGTAATGGATTAGTTTCCTTTTTCAAGTTTGCCTTTAAAGATATTCATGTAACGTGGGTACACAAATCGGAGCTAATCGCTGAAGATATAAGAAATAGAAGTGTGTCGTGAGCGTGTTGGTGTTCCCGATGGAAGCGTCATTTATCCATACTTCGGCTGAAATATATATATATTCAAATATCTAAATTCTTTCTTGCACAGATAAACAATTTCATTGGCCTCTCTGGCTCCTAGAAATCGAAAGATCTTATGTAAATTTGGGACATAGATCACAATTCTAAGAGTTAGCCATTGAGTGGAGCTAACATATATAAATACATTTAGGTATATACGTAGTCTACGTTCCTTGCAAAATCAGTGTAAAATATTGTTACTCCGCGTGAGGTGGGAAGGGGAGTGAGGCGGCTGTCGATGTCGCCGGAATCTTTCCGACCGCGAACGAACTCAACGAACAGAGTCGCCGTGCCGCACAGCTGGCCACAAGCCCCCGCAGCCGGCAGCATTTGAGTTACCAGCGTGCCTTCTTCATTATTTACTTCTTGAGTTTTTTAACATAAAAAAGTAAATTTAAATGATTTTTTGTTATGGTAAAAACGATGAAAGGTTACATCATCGCTTGTTCTATATTTTCCAGAACAAGATGTCCAGTCTTGTAAGCATTTTGCAGTTTTCATTGAAAATCCATACCTGGCTACCGGTTGTAATCGATTGAAGCCTCTGTTATCTCTATGATGCCAATTAGCATCATCTTGTTCCCCATATTTTTAACCCTTATGTTTACGCCATTTGTATACCTTAATATATAAATATAATGATGCAAAGAAAATATATTATTGTCATAATATATATGTATTGAGAAGTTCATCGTAGAACCCACATATCGCCTAGGTAGTTGGATGAACTACAAAATCATCCACAAATCGTCGCCCACAAACAGGCGTATCTCATATTTAGCAACTTTCCAGGAGAGCTAAATAACTGTGTTGTGGGTAACGAAATGAATCAAAATGTAGGTAAGTAAAGATAAAAGAATTTAAAAAGTCATTTTCGTGAAAGCCATTTTTGGCATGAGGGTTGGAATATCTCTTGCAATTTTAATACTGGGGTCGATTCGTTCACGTTACCTACATAATATGCAAAAAATAATAACATTTCTCGTCCGTCGCTAGAATCCATCGTAAGTAGGAGTATTTTTATGTCGCAGTTAAATTTTAATGTATTGGCCATGCGCGTGGTTTAGTATGTTGTGAGATATTGACAAAAATTTACGAAAGCATCTAGAAAGAAATAGACGGCACAAACAACGTAAAACTTATATTGAAAAGATAGTAGAAAAATATTGTGGGTACGTAACGTTTTTAAACCGTAGGATTTAGCTTTGCGTTCATATAATCAATGGCGGTTTATCTCATTGGTAGTTCAATCGGAGATTAAAAAAGCGAGAAAAAACGCCCGCATGTATATGAAAAAAAAACCCATGTTCGTCTTTTCGATAGGTACCTATTATATACATATATTTTATTAATTTTTTTCCCAACATCTAAAAATTATATATATAGCATAGAGATTAGCGACCCAGCGTAACAAGAAACAATTGGGGGATTCATTAAAACGTCTGTGGCTAATGAATAATGCAATGTTGTAGATTTTAAAAATTTGGTTTAAATACGAAAATTACAATTTTCTCAAGAAACTGTTTTTTTAATATAAAAAGTAACATCTTCAGTAATTAAGTTATTTTAACAACAACTTTAAACACGATAAACAAAGAAAAAAGTTTTGATTCTAGCAAAATACCATTCCGCACAAATTCGGTGTTAACAAATATCATAGTCGCTGCGCACCCGGGCAGATAGTAGATTCCGAAGGTTTACACGCTCGCACGATTTACCGCTGAAGCGCCATTAGTACGTTTTATATGAACTATTTCTTAGGACAGAAAGTCCCATAGTCGCCGATTTCATAACGCACCATGGGATTCATTTCGGACTCGCTCTCGGGCAGTATTACCTATACGAACAGGTGTGGTAAAATTATGATACAAGTTTATCTTATATTCCTATTTTTTTATGGCAATTCACTGCACAAACGCACTTTAAGGAAAACCCCCACTATATATAATACAAACTAGTAAAATAGGATGGAACGCCAGACAATTGTCTTCTGGGCCATACCCCTTGCTTCAATCGCGTTCAAATACTGTATTAAATGTACTTAATCTTCAGTTATTCACGCTCATTTCGTGAACCGATTTAGATATCGTTCAAGCGTCCGCGTTTTGTTTTCCCCGTATTTAAATGATAATGTTTTTTAATTGAATTTTAAATGTGTTATATTGTTTTGATAATATGAACATACTGAGAATTGGTGAGTAAATAATTTTCCTTACTTTATTAATTAATGTTATATCAGGATCATTCGTTCGTTTACTAATTTCTAGTTATTCAAGTAAATTTAATCTAAGACCCTTTCTATATATATAAGAACACATAACCCTTAAAGATCTCATTTCTACTGCATTCTGTCAATTTAACATTAGGGTTGGTATCAGAACTCAATTTCTCATTCGAATAGTGCATTTCGATGGCGGTATAATAGGGCATCCCAAACGACTTGCGCGTCACAAATTCTCCATACAGCCCTTTCTCCATTAATTTGGTGTGCATGACTACACTTCTGCGTTCATAGTTATTTTCAGACATTTTTCAGTAGGTATGCAATACAAACCTATCGAAAACTTCTGAACATAAATATAAGTACAGAAAGTCAAGGTCATATACAATATTTGAGCTTTCAAGGACACAAAAAAGGATATGCAACAAAAAAGTTACAAATGATCGAGTGAAGTTTGGCCTACACTGTGGGTAACCGCGGGTGCCGTAATAAGGGTGGGCGCACACTGCCCCTCGAACGGAGCGAGGGGCGGATTACACTATCAGAGATCACTCGTGGCAGAAGAAAGGTCGGCTATCAACATCAGAGATTGTCCGCAGTCGGCGCGCTACGGGTTAACCGTATCCCTAACGGTTCGCATAGGGGAAACGAGGATTGGTCCAGACAGTCCGGTTTTGTCCAGATAATCAAAACCACCACTCCTCATATAGAAATTTTATCTCGGACACCCACACGACGGAATTCTCGGACAGAAAGCTTGCATTTCTCATAGGTTTTAATTGTTATCACATTAACTTTAATATCCCATAAACATGAGGTCTACATATCTCGTCTACATGTATATAAGAGTAGAACAGGCAAAATAGGGTTTTATTCATGACAAAATTGCTACATTCATTAAACTTTGATCATACATTAACATTGGTAGTAGAAATAAAGATGTGGGAGTTTTTTTTTAAATTCATGTTTCACAACTAGGTCGAGTGAGGTATCGTTTACTATGGTATTATTAGTGCTAAATCGAATTCCACCATTCCCAACTTGATAGAATCAATATTTGGTGAGATACGGGTGGTTTTTAGTGAAAAAAAAATAGAAAATAATATAACACTTTGAATTAGTCCAGTAATTTTAAACATCTTACCTTGCATCAAATGGGGTAGTAAATGTATTGCTCATATGTTGTATACCGTTGTTCAGTATTTGTCAATTTCGACCCAGAAGAACAAATTTTTCGATTTATGTAAAATTATGTAAAATTTTGCGATTTTACATATTTTAAAGTAAACTAAATTTTCTACAATTTCAGATCAAAATGGTCGCTGTAGATTTAATAAACGTCCAAGACTATAAAGATTATATACAGAGTACTATGAACATATTAAACAACTACAGATACAGAAAAAAAACCATATACATAAAATGAGTAAAAACTAACTAACTAACCATCACGCCGTTTCCCCACAGGGGTAGGCAGAGAGGACGGAGCGCCAAACAACTCGATCTTGGCATACACTTCTTGCTTCATTCACATTCATACAACGCCTCATACATTCTCTTCCGTTATTCTGACTTCTGACATGGCCCGACTCGAGTATATGATTCACTTGATCGTGCCATGTCTTCCTCGGGTGTCCCCGGCTTCTTCTTCCATTCACATTCGCGTGATATATTCTCCTTACAGTCCTCTCTTCGTTCATTCGCTCTACATGCCCAAACCATCTTAGCGTCCCTTTCTTAATCTTGCTCACTACGCTTACATCAGCCTTGCATTCTTCACGAATGTCAACATTTTTTACACGATCACACATGATCGAGTAATCATCGAGTATGATCGAGTAAAAACAAAAATTACAAATGCTAGATAGATGATAGGTACCTCTATATATTTTTTTCTTTTTATATATCATGTACTATATTATGTATTATGCAATTTCATTCATTTTGACTCGTTCTTGTGTTCAACAGCTCGGCTGTGGAATGATCTGCCGGCCTCTGTGTTTCCTCCATCCTATAACATGGGTCTCTTCAAGACCCAAGTTCACTCCTTCCTATCCTCTAAAAGATCCTCCACACAGCATCCCCAAAGATGATATAGGCCTTGAGGGAAATTGTTTCCTCCTTGGTCTCCTGTGTGGAGTTACTGTAAAAAAAAAAAAAAAAAAATCCGAAATACAAAAAAAAAATATCACAATGCCATGCACTCATATTATATTATATTATGCACTTGTATATTATGTATCATGTAGATCAGGCTAGAACTATTTTTTTTTAATGTATTATATACAAATTAAAAACCTTTCCCTTTATAACTTATCTGTGTCGTGCATTCTACATTATTGAGCATTATTATGCATACATACATATCATAAATATGTTGCACTTATATACCAACTATGTATCATATTCTTGTTTTATTAACTTAAACCTTTTTTTTTTCTTTCTGTATACAAAATCATTTAAATATTAAAATATGTAAAAGCCCATCGGGGCGTCAATAAATTAATAATAATAAATATATATTTAAGGCCTCGTGCGTACATTCTAAGCCATTAAATACTCGTACTCCCGCCACCTCCGTGTAGGTCTTGCAATGTAGATTGAAGCGATTAACTGAATGACCTAGTTGTAAAGACGTCATAATTAAACAAATCTCTAGAACATGGATTGTAAATATTAATCATATCAAATAAGGACTATTAAAAAGTTGTCATTTTCTCAAATAATTTAACAATCATTTATGTTGTCAAAGTCAAAGACCGCAATGATCTTACATAGTTAAGTTTTAGTTTTTTTCTATGGAATCACAGTGAATGTATAAACGGGTGGGCCAAATAAAAAAAGTTACATTCACGTTTACTACGAACTTAGACTAAGTGAAAATGTTTAAGGTTGAAATATAAGAAGTTTGTAGAATAATAGGGCGATTTTTATTTTTTATTTATTATTATTTATTTATGTAAATCTGGCCTCGGGAAAACAACCACTATTGCCAACGAGATGCATAGACGATAAGTAAAAAAAGAACCCCTCTCTGTTGGAGAGTTTAAATATTTTACTATCAATACAATATTGCTTTGCATTTTTGGTAACAGTGCATTTTCATTACAAAAAGGATTTTTGAGGTCGTTCTGTAAGCAGGGAGTGGGGGAGATATTCCCAAGAGGCGTATATTGCAAATGGAAAAGTTACCAAGTCCCAAAAGTGCTTCATTCCGTATTTTTACCCTTTTCTATTGTGGAACCTCCAACACGAGTTCCGGTCAAGAATTCCAATAGGTACCTCTATTTAAATGGTCCTAGAAAAGGAACCATTGTGCTTTGAAGAACAGATTTTAAAGAAAAACGAATTGGAACTTCGTACCTTTGATTTATTGAACTTTATATAGTGTCCGCATACAAATGTGAAACTTAAATGTATTGAATGAGAGGCACTGAGCTATAAAAGCAATTTAAACGGTCAATATTAATTGTCAATAACGGAACTTCGCTCAACCCGCCAATATATTCGCCCGGTTGCTTTGTGGACGTACACGTAAACGGTACCCGCGTACGCGATTTTTTTATGTCTTCATAAATAAAATACAAAATTAAAATTTAAAGCAAGCAAAATCTTTGAACCTTTTTTGTGACATTATTTTGCATTCAACATTTTAACATCTTCGTTTCTTTGGCCATCGTGCAAACAAACAATATCGTTATAGCACTATCGTGTTTTTGCACGGACCGAATTTAAGTGAGATAGGTAAATAACCATTGTTATTTGTAATTTCTTCAAAAGATTGGAATTCACTTTGCGGCGTCATTAATAATAAATAAAAATTAAAAAGTTTAAAAATTTTACATACAAATGCAACCGGTTTACAATTAGACAAATTAGAAACTTTAGAAATCAGAAAGAGCATTAATAGTTAATTAAATATAATTAATAATAAAATAAAAATTAAATAGCCATCCCTTGAATTTATTTTCATATTAATATTAATAATAATTTTTTTTGTTTAATTTCTAATATAAATTTAATATTCAATGCTTTATAATATTTTTTATTAACATTTTTGATTAATTACTTACCTACTTTAATCATTTTTTGTTATCATCTGTCTATACTTAACATTATTATTTTTTTGTATTTTTTGTATTCTATATATTCCTGATAAGGAAAACATTGCTTTCGAAAGTTGTTGATATTTATATATTAATAAAGTGGTGAATACTAAGTAATTTTTAATTTATTTATTGTTATTTGTAACTAAATAATTCATAACCTTTATTGCGAACACCACACATGTTGTAAACACATTTATTAGAGATATTTACACTCAAACGTATATATATGATATATTATGTATGATGATATTACGTAAATATTTTTTTTTGTATTTCTAATAAAAAATAATTAAAAAATTACAGCGACGACAATCGCAATATAATGCAATATAATTACAAGTAAAACATAAGCTCGTTCCGCGATGTTAACTGAATTCCGAAGGGCTCGATAAATCCACTATGTTCGCTGCCTGACTGGCGAGCAACTGGACGATCGATCGTCAATCGAACAGTGAAACGACCAATCCGCCGCGTCAACGACGCTTGTCATTGCGATGAAAAGTCAATCGGTCTGTAACCGATCAATTGGACTCGTCAATGACGTAAATTCACGTAAGCATTAACAATTGATATTGACCATCCCCGGGCGCTTTAGAGCAGACGATCGTTTAGCGAAAAATTACGGTAACAAATTTATGTTTCGGGAATAACCATTTTTCTCTTCACAGTGTGATAATTACTATTGTTTGATATTTCACATCATTAAGATTGGATTTCAATTATAAAATCTTGTCCCAAAAACATACTTTCATCTAAATAATTTTAATAAACTCAAAATCACTTACTATCGAAATTGTTAGACTCTTGAAAACTGGCACAAATAATCAAATACATACGTTGATTTTCACATAATACGTATTTATACTGGACGAAGTTCAAAATAATAACGCAAGCTTTTCACCACCTCATACAAACTATAAAATATATGTATACTTGTGTCGGTAATTGTTTCAATATTACATACTGACGGATAATCCCACTTGAACAGGAACTTGAAGGAGTTTCTCAGAAATTTACCGATAAAGTTTTGATCCGAATCAAATTGTTCCCAGAAAATTAGCAGTAGTTTTGAACAAAAAAAAACATATCTAAACAAATTCTTGAGAAGTGTCAATTAAGCATGGGAAATTCTTAACATTTAAGCTCTAGTATTTTAAATAAAAGAGTAAATGATTTATCCTGCTGTAAAGAAAACATAACAAAAAAACATGCAAAAATATGGGGAAATGATTTTTACAGTCATATATAGTTTGATGTTTATAAATGAAAAAAAGACAAATCTTACACATAAATATGTATTAACTGGCCGAGGACAATGGGACTCTGTCACCCCCAATTTATGGAGAATGCTTTGAGACTGAAATTGAAGAGTGGAAATAAAGGGGGGGGGGGAAAGAAAGGTTGAGAAGTTTTTGGTGATTTAGATCTGTAACTAAACACGGCTAAAGCCATTTCAATTAATGATTAGATTTTGAATGGTGATTTCTCACCAGGGTGATATTGAAAGAAGCTTCCACTTTGGAACGAGTTGTCGTAAACCTGTTGTTAAATCGTCGCACACAATAGAAACAGGCGTATCTCATATCTAGGATATTTCCACGAGAGTCAAAAAACTGCTTGTTGTCGCATTCTTATACATTTTATTACGTGATTCACGAATGGGTTAAAAAAAAGTAATTAATAAACCATTAGAAAAACATTCAATAAAATGCATAAGAATCCGGCAAAAAGGCAGGTTTTTGGCTCTCCTGGAAAGTTGCTAAATATGAGATACGTCTATTTGTGATGTGGGCGACGAAATGTATTGATAATTAAATAAGTAGATAAAACAAACAAGTAATTTTGCTTTCGCTTGCCAACATTGAGCTTTATGTTGAATGCAAAAGAAACTTTATCTACGTGTAAGGATAATGCATATATATTGAATATACCTATTACAATATATTTTGTTGGAAATCCGTTACAATGGAAATTGCATGACACCACTCCTTGCATTGGCATTGGTGCAATTTTTGTTTAATCTAAAACCTATAATAAAGAAGAGTACCTACTTTGAAAATAATAAATAACCTAGATATATAATATCCACAAGTAGAAGTATAAATTATACTTCGCAGATAAACGACAAAAACACAAATCAATGTGTCCCATAACTCATATACAATAAATCACGTTGCGTGGAGTTGCGTGAAGGCGATAGTCACTCTGTTATAACTTATAACTTCATGTAGAGCGGAACCAGCGATGTTCGAGTTACATTAGAAAAGGATATAACGGTTGTTACGCACGGTAGTTGCCAGCTCGTGTTATATTACGCGATTATTATAAAGGTGGGCGTAACAAAGCTTCGGATTGTTAATACAAATATCGAGTTTCATCATAATTGGGGAGGCACTGATTTATGCGGATTTTAATTTGATACTCAAAACAAATTGTTATAATTACAGTTGAACGGTGATGAACATATTTATCCGACTATATTTTTACAGATTCATCACTCGGGTCGCGTAATTCCAATGACACGTCCTCATAAAACTCATTGTATCTCCTTTTCTATAATGGTCAAATAAAACGCAATATAAACAATTTTAGAAAGAGATACCACCTAGCTTTCTCTTTTTGGCTCTTTGAATTTTAAACAATTCTATGAAACAACAGTTAGCATTTGAAATATATAGATCAACGTTTGCCCAATTTTAATCATGTCCGTTTGTAATGCTAAAAATTGAAAGAATCTTTCATCTGCTTTCAAAAACAATACGTAATTTTGGAATACATTCAAAAACAGCGAATCTATTTGAAATTGAATGTCTAGTGGGAATATCTGATGATTACGATATTATTGTCTGTGTCCCGAGTGGTTAATTAATTAATGTATAAAAATGAATGTTTGTCTGTGTGTCCTCGATTTTCTCCAAAATTACTTGACCGGTTTCGCTGAAAATACAACAGTTTGTTCTTATAGTGACGGGAAGGTTAAGAGAGTAGTTTGAATGAAATCCAATATGTAAAACAGTTGCTATAACGTTTCAATATTAGTATGAAAAACGTTGAACCCGCCATGTTGTATTGAGATTAGCCTATGGATATACCGCTCTGGTTAGCCACAGATTACATATTCAAAAGAAAAAGGTGTGTTTGGGTAGAATATTTTCAAAATGGAAAACACAAGTAGGTACCAAATTAAGAACTTTATTATCAAGATATATATTTTTTTTAAATGTATGGAATTAAATAAAATTTTCAAACGAATGTTTCTTTGTTTAGAGATAGTAATAGTCGTCACAAGGCATTAATTTCGCTGTCAAATCAATTATGGACCCCAAACGACTAGCAAGAACTCACAACTTATATTATCATAACTTTTTTATTCCAAAAAAAAACCCCGAGCAAGGCCGGGTACGCATCAGTAAATTAATTATAAAATGTATATTTTTGGAAAAATAATAACACGGCGGAATTTCGGTTCACCATTATTATAAAATTTTAGTTAATATGTGTAGAGTAATTTAATTTAGTTTAGAGCCTATTAGTTTCGGACCCAGCCGTGCCATCTTCAGGGCAAAATTTATTTTAGATCGAAACAGTTTCAATCCTGCTACGGGCATCGACTCATCAAGTTCAGTTTATTAATTAATCGTAATATTAATATGAAGTTCCAAAACAAATAAACAAGTTCAAACAGATTAAAATTGAAAGAAGATATTTACATAGGTGTTATGTGTGAAAAGTATTCAGAACACAACTCAACTTGAGAATCCATATGAATACTGTGTTAGTTAAAATGAAGGTAATAATAACACGCTAAGATTTACAAATCGGTTAATTTTCTTATCCCAAAATGAGTAAAAATAACTCATCGGAATTGCTACGGAACAACATATGAATAAATATATATATTGTTTTTATTAATATCATACCAATGTATTATTAATTATTTTTGTGTTTAATTAGTAGAAAGCCATTTTTTTTAAATTGAATACAAATCAAATTTAATAATATTATTATTAAGTTCTGCAAGTATTTTGGTTTTTATTATTGTGACAGCTGTGTATCGGACGTAACGCCTCCCGGAATATCTGAAGCTGCACACTTATTATTAAATTATCGTTGTCTGTTAATATATGTAACGGGCGGTCTGGCGAGCTTGTTCGCTCCAGACCGCTCAAACTGAAATGACTGAATAAAAGCGTTGGAGCGGTACGGTTGGTGAGAGGGAGACCGACTTGTTAGATATCTACACGGCACCGGCGGTCCGCGCTTGGTGGACCGCATAAATAGCCTGCAAACGCCAGTTTGCGGCAGTTAGCATTTGACCGCCAGCCTGATAAGTACTCCTCTCTGCCCGCCGCCCGCTCTGACTTCTGAACCACTCGCCTTGTTTCACTCTGACCACTGCTTACCTCCATCGGACTACTGCCTCGGACTGGACCCAATAAGCAGCTGCCTCGGACAAGATTAACAAAAGTCGTTGTCGTCAGTACTTGCAAAAGGAACGGTGGGAGAGCTACCTCCCCCTCCAAGCCTCGCTCCGTAGATTGGGATCAGTCGGCTTCTTCAGTTCGCTGGTGTCCCAGATTACGTCTGGTACAAGCTGTTTCGGCGTTCAAGGCCGGTTAATCCAAAAAATGTACGAATGATCCTAATATAACATTAATTAATAAAGCAAGGATAATTATTTATTCATCACATCTCAGTATGTTCACATTATCAAAACAATGACATTATTAAATTTGATTTACTTCAAATAAAAAATAAAACATCGTATTAGTTGAAATTACAACTGAATTTACATTTAAAATATACATTCAAGAATTTGGTGCAACGAAACATTAAATTCAAAAGCCATAAAACTTTTATTTGCAAGTAGATACTCGTATAGCTTACCATTGAAACTGGCATTTGAAAGTTTCTTTTTTGGCTACATAACTCTGAAAAGCTAGCTTTCAAAATTTCGTGGCATAGAACACTTTATTGCACTTTTCATGACTGTATAGAGTTGGTTGCGGGAAGAGGTGCATAGGGTAGTGCCGTGTACACGTACAGAACATGACAAGTAACACGCTCGTTAAACTATCGGTGTGTGACTAAAACATCGATTTTACGAGCTCTGTTTACGATGAATTCACCACAGGTCCTAATTTCAATAAAACAACGAAACTGACAGCATCCAGGAGTACGAAAAGTACCTTTCGTAGATTTCTTTCGCAAGATTCAGATGAAATCAAGAAATTGAAATAAAAAAAAGGAACACCAAAAATATGATAAAAAGATAAAACAGCCTCTGGGGTGAGGTAATTATGTAAGTTTTGTGTCATTTTTCTTTTTATATAACTGTGATAACTCTATTTTATACACAACTAGTTTATCAAACCAAAAAAAACATTGATATGTATTTCTAGGGACTGTTTTATTTGCTAAAACATGGCAGGTTTCACATTTTGATCAATGGCCAAAGAATTTCGGAAACTTTAAATTTTTCCGAATATTATGTAGGTAAACTTTTATTTTAAAAGTGTTTCTGATAACTGTCGGCACTTAAAACAGTTGGCCGTTAAAATCTTGAATCTTGTAATATTCTCGAAACTCGACGTAATAAATTGAATGGCATCAGTACCTACCCCTAAAATAACGATTAGATTAAAAAGAGCATGACTTACCGGAGGTGCTGAGACCGGGGCTAGCCGTGAACTTGGCCACGTCCACGATCTTCACCGCGAACTGCTGCTGAGTCTGGCGGTGGATGCATCGTCTCACGAGGCTGAAGGGACCCCTGGAACATATGAAGGAAACTTATGGTAAGAAAGGTCAATAAATAGCCAATAGATTATCATCACGTGTTACTATTGATGTAAAAACTAGTCTGATCAATTTTAGGAATGACAAATACAACAGTAGGTGTTGACATCATTACTTTGCCGTTCATTTTTATCAGTAGGTTCAGACTTCAATTTTCAATTATTTATTTATTCCCTATGGAAGTTATTAAAGCTTTCCTTAGGTCCATATTACCATTGCGGCTGCTGCATTGACGTGTTTTTAAGGAAAAAAGGTAGTGAATCTTGACCTAACTGACTATATTCTATATTCTAAAGAGTGCAGTGCTGAATGAAACATCATAATATTTAGTGTTTTCTACTACATTGGTGTAAGGATAGCATCTTTCGCATACAGAACAAAGTCACCTTACTTTAGCAAACATGACTTTTCTGTGCAGTGTCTGCAGTAAAGAGCGAAATGTTCATTCCTCACCGGACCGTCAGAGAACAGCCCAACGTTAAATGTACACGCCGGTATCACAAAAAGCTTTTAAATAAAGTAAAACTGAAAATACTATCTTAGATTTTTAAATAAAGAAAGGGGATCGGCTTTACCTATTATTTAGCAAGTAATAGTTTTATGTACTTTCGTAAACGGTTTCATAAAAAAAAAATATATATATATATTCAATTTATTGTAATAACTTATTGAAGCTTCTAAACCTCATTGTAGATAATATTTAAACATCGAAGATAATACTAACAAATCTCAAATGAAATACGAAACAGAAAGACACAGAAAATAAAAAAGTTACCGATCGCATTTGAGAACCGAACCGATACATACGAGATATACTTAAATCAATGTTTTTTTTATATATTTCATATAAGCGTGGTCGTTCCATTATCTGTACCATATCTGTAGCCACTTCTGATTGAGATATGACAAGAATCTTGATCGTATCGTAACCAATCAGATAATTTCAAACTTGGACTGTTAAAACGCTTTGATAAGTGCGACCATTTTCACAAATTCATTCGAGTGACTATCTGATCGATTGACATCTCGATAATGCATATAGCTAAATCGGATGCAACTGCCAGAGTGACTAATAATATTGATTAATGACTGGCAGACTCACATTGAAATAAACATTTATTATGCGAAAAGTAGTCTCTCTGAGATGTTGTGATCTTTTACAAATTAAATGTTGATGAAGCCAACACTCAGCTTTGATAACCAGTGGCATACCGACACCAGAAGAATTATTACCATTATGCTGGGAATGCGAGTAAATCAAAAGTTTCAGAGGAAAATCCTGACAAAGCTCAGGCATTCCTAGAAAAAACCGCAATCCACATAGCGCCGAAATGGGGGCGCAACAATTCTCGTAATACATAATAACACTTATTTCTTATAATAGGGATTTTTGAGTCGGGATCGTATCTTTCAGTTCTTTTCAAGCGAATTATTACTTTCTGCCGTATTTTTAAGTAACTTCTGGAAAACTTTTCATATTTCACGTTACGGCGAGTTCCCAGGCGTAAAGTAAAACCTGGAAACTTAAGTTTCAAGTTTTGGTCTTGAAAAGATTAAGTAAATATCCGTGTCTCGGCTCGGGCCCCTTTGTGCGTAGATATACTCGTATACAGCCAACCTAATTTACAGTTAGCAGGTGGGGTCGTGGAAAACGAAAAAAAGGTTTGATCTAGTGCTGTCATCCAGCGGGTTTCCAGAAATTCTTCGTTGAAAATCAAAAAAATTCGGAAATCAGTTGTTAAATGTCTTCATAAATAACCGCCCGATTGCAATCAACGGTTTTTTGTTCATCAATGGAATATTTTTGTCAAAAGATAAAAGCGCTCAAAATGAGAGATCTGAATCTCGAATGTCTTGTTAATTTATTACGCAAATATAACCTGTTCTAATGACATTCCTAAACATTCTTTATTAGCCCATTGTTTTTGTGTTTATTTTGTAACATTATTGATCTAAGATGAGTTGGACCCCATAAAAACCCTATCCAGCAACATTCGTAAAAAAATCAGGTTCCAGGTAATTGAAATTTTATTATAATAGTATGGTAGTTAGAAAGTTTTCATATGAATTCAAATAATATTTTTAACTACAGTCTTTGTAGGAAAAATGGTTGGAAATCAGTTTTTACGGAAATTGGAAGTGATCCCTTCCCAAATCAACTACAAACCCGGTTTAGAAATGATTTTTAAAAGTTTACATATTTCCTCAAAACTTATCCAACCAATTTAAAAAACGCTCGTACCTACCACTTCAATCATATTTTTACCAAGAGTTTAAGGATTTCGCCTATTTAAAATTACAAGAGGAGTTCGTTATGGTTTAGGCTAAGAAGATTAACTAAATTTTTGAAATACAACCATATGCTTGTTCACTAATTTGCTTGCATAACTTTTTCTTTACATACAAATTAAAGAGCAAAACAAATGATTCCATAAACAAGGTCAAAATCAGAACTCAGAAACGAATATGAGACTCGTTTGGTTTGTTGTAACCCACCCAAAACAGGAACAATGCCATGGAGGGATGACGATAGTTTTGGAGGATGATAAAAGCCTAGAGAGCCGAACTTTCGAGGCCGATTACGTAAACTTCGGAAAGTGGGTCTAGGTGCATCTCCAAAATAAACTGGACAGATATGGGGACTAGTTTTGAAGTTTTTCTTCTAATGCCGAGAATTGCAGAAGTGTAACGAGAAAACTGAAGCATGGCGAAATCAAATGGGTCACCAAAGTCAAGGTCACACGAATAATTCAATAATACAGAGGAAGATTGCTGGAATGCAAAGGGACGCCGCATATTAATTGGTCTCACATAGCACGTAACAGGCGTATCTTATATTTTGCAAATTTCCGGAAGAGCCAAAATACTGATTTTTGAATCGGATTCTTACACATTTTATTACATGTTTCGCTAATTTAGTAAAAATAATAACTTTTTAATAATAAATTAATTAAAAAAATTACTTTGTATTCACCACTGTAATTAATATACACAGATATCTAGATAACTTAATTATTACCCCCATTAGCGAAACATGTAATAAAATGTACAAGAATCCGGCAAAAAAAAAGAGTTTTTTGGCTCTCCTCCAAAGTTAACATTGAGATATGCCTGTTTGTGTTGTGGGTGGTGAATTATTACGACTCGAAAACGTACTTGACTAGTGTGAATGCAGTTTCGCATAGTTGTTTCAGGATGCAGAGCGGAGAGAAGATCACCTTAGTGATATAACCTCCGATAGGATACGAAGAAATAGTACCCGAGGATGCAAGAATATGGGTGAAACAAAGAATATAAATAAATGACCGACGTTTCTGTAGATCGTGGAATATATTCAAATGAAAAGGGGATCTGCTTGATGGGTTCCAATTAAAAGGCAAGTTAAATTTTTGGGTTACGTACAATATAGGAAAAATATCTCAAAGTGAGACTCGTACAATCTTTTGAACTATAATTTCTTGGTTGACAAAACTATTTTCAGTGGGTCGGCTGGCTAAGTCCTCCATCACGACAACGGATGTTACGATCGTATCTGTCGAGTTTCACGCACGTAAAACGGCCATAAGAGGTTTCATGTAAAATTTGATTGACATATTTAACACATCATTCGCTAAATGTCTTAGTATAACATCTTAACATATCTTAGTTAAATTTATTTCGGTATCTAGGCACCAGCAACAGATGCAAATGTACCAGAAAAAGCACCCCGGGATTCCATTCAACACGACCGGCAGTGGTACAGATCTAGTGCCCATTCAGGTAAGAGCTGGCCATTAAACACGGCTTAAGCTATTTGTATTTATTGAACACATTTGAATAAACAAGTTTTTGGTTTTGTACCGGTATTTGGTCGTAACATGTGGATCGTTGAATTAATAATTTTGTAGTAAAATAAAAACAAAAAACGAATCGCATTATTTCTTTAATATTATATATCTATTCATATCTTCGATTACATAAATATTATGTAATGCAAAGGTATGTACCTATATGTGTTGTGGGTACAATGTACGAGTACAACCCTTCGAAGGCAAAAGATTTATTTGCTGTTAGTCATCACAATATAAATCTTCAGAAAGCGAAAAACGTTTGTCTCCTTTTGAGAGGCAAAGAAATATTTCAAGATCATATATTTTTTTCAGGATTTAAGGTTCAAAGACTGTTATTTATCGTACCCCCGTAAGAATTTTGTGTACGTTTTTGTTGAAATAAAAACGGCAAGACTGGTATTTGATGCACTCAAAGGGACCCTAGGAAATTCATCATTACTTTTAGTCCAGAACATATCCTACGGTCTAAGAGACACGACGATTATATTGCCATCTCACTCACCCCACTGCTCGCTTGGTATCGACCTGTTTGTATTGTGCGGAAAATGTACATTGGGCGAGGGAAAAGAACGGAGGCTGTTTTGCCAGAGAAAAATAATCGTTAAACGAATTTACTTTAAAAAGGTTATATTTAAATGACGGCTGATTTACGGACCCTGGACCCTGTGTGGGGTAAATAATATCCAAACAACCTTCTATAATCTTATTCGTGAGTAATATATCTACATACGTTTATGCAGCTTAATACTACGTCTGTACCTTGTAGCATAGCGCAGACCCTAGAGCTTATTTCCACAATCAATAATAAAAATGTATTGTCTATGGAAATGGCACAATAAGACTCTATAACAAAATGTAACAGTACATTCGCACGGGCGTTGTCTCTCGGTCAAAATAAAGGGGAACACATTATTATCAAAGATTTGCATACCAAATTAGTTAATAATGGAGATTAATGAGGATCCAGGACATCTAAGTGCATATATAATCTAAATACAATTCAAAATGGAATAATAAAAACCTTACATATAAGAACGCCTTTGACAGAAATCTTTAAAAGTTTTGACGTACCAAATGTACTACAAGTATACGCCAAAAATGTACTGCCAAAATTGTTCAGAAAAACGGAAACCACTTATCCATGACACTAAATCTAACCAAAATGACAAAAAACATTCCTTGTTATAAAACCACTTTCGGACAAATAAACTACATATATTTTGAGACACAATTCCGCAACCTCCTTCCCCGGATATAAAACAAATAGAAAAGTTCAGTGAGAACAAGACAAGAATAAAAGTCTGGCTGAAAGAGGTCAATGAAACAACATTAAAAACCACACTAAAAACGACATAAAAGACGCACCTAATTACATGACATGAATTAAATAACTCTAGTCCTCCTCAGCGCAGGATCCCTTAGTGTGGACGATTAAGAAAAACACAAAAAGATCAACTAGTTTACAAAATACAATAACAAATATATGTAACATTTTGTATCTTCAACTTTATTCTGTAAAAAAATTATACTTGCGCCTCATTTTATATTTCACATGTTTATTTATATACTCGCTAATAAAAAATAAAAATAATAAGTAATTAGTAGATACTAATGTTTGCGAATAACGCGATTTTTTTTCCATTTTCACGCGAATAACACGAAATTCGCAATTATCGGGTAAATAACCGAGAATTTCCTTTTTTCACGCGAGATTCTGGTGTTTTAAAAAATATAGTAATATTTTACGTTCTAAATATTTCATTGTCTGTGATTTTGACAAGCTTGAATAGCCATAAAATGGAAACCAGCTAACTTCGTGTCGAAAACGCGGCGTACTGTCATTCTTTTTTCGTAATCTAATTATTTACCTAACGGATACTTTAACATAGACAAAAAATATTTGTAACATCTCTATTTAATCAGTATTTGTAAATTACGGAACCAAGTGCTATGAATATTTGAGTGGGGTGGGTAATATAAACCTAGTGAGGTGGGTAATATAAACCAGACAATAACTAAATTATGTTTGTAATAATTTAACTTATTCTACTTTTATTTAAACACTAGCTTTTGCCTATTGCAGTCCTGCAATTGGTTTGTATTGCGAAGTCAACCGCGGCGGACTGGATTGTAGGGAGGACGCACCCGATTTGACCCACTCTGAGCCTTACTCTTTTCGAAAGTCGAAACGCTTACGGTGTATTTTGGCGTGCCAACGCGTTCCACGTTCCGTTTTGACTGCGAATCGACCTTATTGTGAAATTAAAGGGGTTTAAAGACGATTTTTGCTCGCAGATACCTTGTCTGAATCGCTGGCCAAAACGTATTACTCCTTATTGTGTGGGGAATTAAAGGAGTGCAAGGTCGATTTTTCCCTGTAGACTCCGTACTGAATTTCAAAAGTTACCGTATTATTATTATTTAAACATGCCGTATTGTAAAAAACTATTGATTTGATATCCCTATAGCATCTGTTACCTTACCACTCCTTTGTCGGGTGCTAGCCGACATCACTATTTACTACAACTCAGTTGTCGGCTGGCGGCCGAAAGATAAGACGTGCCCGCGCGGTGTATTATTTTCGCGCGCAAAACTTGACACGTGACGTTGTTTCTTGTAATTATTTGATAAAAAACGTTTAAATTCGCGTTTTAATAAGATTTTGACTTTTTTCGTTTTACTATAAAACAACCTTTTTGTAACTTCCTATCAATAAATTAATATTTCGACATTATTTAAATTAGAGTTGGCTGACAACAAATATTAAAAAATAATGGAGTGGTAAGGGTTAATGTATAATAATTACATAATTTTAATTCCCTGGTGATAGACAACCTTTGGTATGAGAGGGCTCCACGAGAAGAAGAATAATTACACGAATTTTCAATAATTTGAACTAAAGTTTTTTTCTGGCAAAGGGCTTATCTAGTATCCTTGAAATAAAATAATTTTATATAGATACAACGTGAAACTGAAATTCACTGTACGGACTACGAAAAATACGTGTTAGAGAAACAATAAGAAACTTTTGGATGCGAAATTAATAATAAAATATTATAGAGGTGGAAACAACAGAGGGGAGGTGAAAAAAAATATATCGTGCGAAGAATAATTTTTCGGCATAAAATTGAGGATTCGGAAAAATTGCTCCGCACCCATTTCAAAATATTCAGTATCGGTTCGGCACCACCCCGACTCTAAGCGCAGGGTTTTGTAAATGTTTATGATGAAAATTTGTTCTAAGAAAACCTTTATAATATGCGATTATTAAATGTACATATAATATAAAGAACTGGATCAACACAACACGGAATGTTTTCTCTGCTCCGGATCGGTTCCAACTCCGGGTAAAAACAAATTTCTTCGTGGCTCTATTTTAAAGATACACAAAAAATATTTGCAAAATTTGTAAAAATAAGATGAAAAGCTTATATTTATTGAACACTAGCTGATGTGTACCCGGCCTTGCTCTGGCACAATAATTGATTTGACAGCGAAAGAAACTATCTCCAAATAAAGAAACATTAATTTGAATATTTTATTTCATTCCAAACGTTTATTTTTTCAAAACATATCTAAATCATAAAGTTCTTAAGTGGGTACCTATTCGTGTTTTCGATTTTTTAAATATTCTACACGAAAAAAACCTTCTTCTTTTGAATTTGCAATCTGTGGCTAACCAGAGTGTTATATCTATGGGCTAACCTAAATAAAACATGGGGGGTTCAATGTTTTTCAAACCAATTTTAAAACGTTATAGCAACAGTTTTACATATTGGATTACATTCAAACTACTTTCTAAACCTTCCGGCAGTAATAAGAACAAACTGTGCCATTTTCAGCGAAACCGGTCCAGTAATTTTCGAGAAAATCGAAGTCAAACAAACAAACTTACATTGAGTTTTATATATTATGTCCATTTCAATATGAAAGGAAAAAGAGTAAGAAAAAACATCGTCATTATTTGTCATAGAGATATTTTATAAGCGATCGAGATCTCCTTTTTTATCACATCGAGGACCTATCTAAGTTTTCCCTCGAGGCCTATCCCGTTTATGCGGAGGTTCTTTTTAAGAAGGAATGAATCTTGATCTTGAAGATCCCTAAGTTGATGGAGAGAGGAAACAAAAAAATCCTAAATTATATTCCACAGTGGAGCTGTTAAGAAAAGCGAGTGCAAAAACCACACGTTCTCATGCAAACGGAAAATGTAAGCCACATACGGAAATTGGGCAAGCGTTTGACATTTCTCCCGATTACCAGTGCCAAAGGGATCAATGACGCCAGTTCCTCTATCACAGCACATGAGCTCATTCATGTAAAAACCAGTAAACGGAATAAGAAAACGAGGTAAAATAATAAAAAATAATGTAATAATAATAATAATAATATAAAAATATGCATCACGATAATAATAATTATAATATAATAATACGTATAATGATAATAATAAAAATATGTATAATAATATTTCATATTGTACATTTTTTGGATTTTCAGGGAACATTTCTCCCTCTTTATGTGTCAACTGTGGTTAGAGGTGCATAAATGAGGAGATACTCTTCTGTACCCAGTGAGCGGGCTGCTTATTACTACAGTAGGCCTTTTATTTATTTTTATTTTTATTGCAAAGTATGTTTTGTGATAGCGGCACTTGCTGATAGCAATCTTATATTTAAGTCGGCTTACTAAGGTAATGGAGGGTTTAAGATGGAACTTGGGCGGAGACGGAGGGGTAATATGTATAAAAATAATAATAATATATATAATAATAATAATATGTATAATAACAATTTAAGTCGGCTTACTAAGGTAATGGAGGGTTTAAGATGGAGTTTGGGCGGAGACGGAGGGGTAATATGTATAAAAATAATAATATATAATAATAATAATATGTATAATAACAATTTAAGTCGGCTTACTAAGGTAATGGAGGGTTTAAGATGGAATTTGGGCGGAGACGGAGGGGTAATATGTATAAAAATAATAATAATATATATAATAATAATAATATGTATAATAACAATAATATGTATGAAAACAATAATATGTATAATAATAATAATAATAATATGTAAAATAATAATAATAATATGTATAATTATAAGATGTATATAAATAATAATTTGTATAATCATAATAATAATATGAATAATAACAATAATATGTATTGTATAATAATAATAATATGTACAGTAATAATAATATGTATAATAATAATATGAATAACAATAATAATATTTATGATAATAATAATGTTTATAATAATAATAATGATATGATAATTATTATTACATAATACTAATTACAATCTTATAATAATTATAATACAATAATAATCACAATATAACAAAAACATATTATAATAATAAAATATAATAAAAACAAAAATGCAATAAGAGTAAAATAATAATTAAAATATAATAACAATAATGTTATAATTATTTTATTTTATGTCATACTACATAGCAAAACCATGAGTTATAAAAAACATTTTGGGACAAGAGAAAAATTGTACATTACACAAGTGATACAAAACTGAAGTAGAAATAAAAACAACAACAAAGAACAACAGATAAGGATATAAACTAGTAATATATATATTATATACAAAACTTTGTAGAAAAGTATACAAATACAATATAACAGTACAACAAAACCAAAGTAGCTATTTATTTATATATGTTTTGTAAAAAAAGTTGTGAAAAAAACTAGTAGAAGAAAAGGTTACGGTTATTATATTATAAAGGATCCAAAATAATGAAACACCAAGTGTATAGAGGCCACGTAGCTAAATATACATTTACAAAAACAGTTTAATAATTATAATGACGAGATGAAAAGAAAAAACAAAAACAAAGAAACCCACAACGAAAATAGGTCTAGCAGGAAAACCAATGTTAAAATTTGCGGCTTTTGACCTCGTCTCTACCCTTAAGAAGTTACGAACACTGGCATGAATAGAAATACTGAGAAAAAAATAACAAAAACAAACAAGAAAAAACAGAGATAGGGAATAAATAAGATATGGTATTTTAATTTTTAAATGATTGAATAAAATATTCTTTTAATGGATTACATTTATTTTTTTATTAGTTTGACTACATATTTACATAATAATAATAATATTACAATAACATAATAATATTAGCATTATAATAATAATATAATAAAAACAATATTAAAATAACATAATAATAATATAATAAAAACATTATTATAATAATATTCATACATATAATAATAATATGATAATAATATAATAATTATACAATAATAATAAATAATACTATGGCAATAATAATCGTTATTGAAATATTCTTTACAATACGAATTTCCCTAGTGTGACAGACATCGAACATTCCTTTGTAATTATGTTTTATCAAGATTAATAAAAATAAAATAATAATAATTAAGCACATGTATAATAATAAGATAGAACAGTGATGAAAATAGTATTTAATAATTATACAATAATAATAAATTATACTATGGCAATAATAATCGTTATTGAAATATTCTTTACAATACGAATTTCCCTAGTGTGACAGACATCGAACATTCCTTTGTAATTATGTTTTATCAAGATTAATAAAAATAAAATAATAATAATTAAGCACATGTATAATAATAAGATAGAACAGTGATGAAAATAGTATTTAATAATTATACAATAATAATAAATTATACTATGGCAATAATAATCGTTATTGAAATATTCTTTACAATACGAATTTCCCTAGTGTGACAGACATCGAACATTCCTTTGTAATTATGTTTTATCAAGATTAATAAAAATAAAATAATAATAATTAAGCACATGTATAATAATAAGATAGAACAGTGATGAAAATAGTATTTAATAATTATACAATAATAATAAATTATACTATGGCAATAATAATCGTTATTGAAATATTCTTTACAATACGCATTTCCCTAGTGTGACAGACATCGAACATTCCTTTGTAATTATGTTTTATCAAGATTAATAAAAATAAAATAATAATAATTAAGCACATGTATAATAATAAGATAGAACAGTGATGAAAATAGTATTTAATTAGTTCATTATTATTGGGTGTTTTGCATTACATGCCTCACTAGCCAAGCCTGCGTTGAGGCATAATTAATTTTAGCAATCTATCTGTGTTCTAAAAATTAATTACGTCTATGGGTGCTCCTTGCTTCAGCGTGGAGAATATTTATGATTAGCCATAAGTTATAATTAATAATTATATTATTTTCTATGGTTGTATATTATACAAGTATGTTGTTAAATCAGTAACGTTGTTAATTGTTTTTGTGTTTAATTCGTAGAACTCCATTTATTTATTTTTTAATTTAATTTAATAATGTTATTATTTAGTTCTGCAAGTATTTTAGTTTTTATTATTGTGAGAGCTGTTTCGGCGTTCAAGGGCATTTTCAAACTGCGGTTAATCCACATTGTGACGCCTTATTCATATGATTTTATTTACTCCCACCCAATTCTAATTTGGACGGGTTTTTAAAAATAATGATTTATTATCGGTGAAACCGAGTTAGTTAGAAAACAGTTAAAATTCTGAATTCTGTGAGGTTTTCACATTTATAATGTGTTTTCTCGTATTTAACTGATAATGTTTTCTTAATTGATTTATTTAATAAGTGTGTTATATTGTTTTGATAATGTGAACATACTAAGAAGAGGTGAATATATAATTTTCCTTACTTTATTAATTAATGTTATATTAGGATCATTCGTTCATTTATCAATTTCTCATTGTTCACGTAAATTTAATCTAAGACCCTTTCTTTCTATATGCACCGGTTAAGCCCCTATCGTTACAATACCATATACCCAATCTTTACATTGCAATTGTTCTAATATTTTCTGGAAGAATGTTAAAAATTCTTGTCGCAAAGTACTTAAAACTCCGTTAACCAAAAGAACCTATTATAGATTGCAGAAGTTTAAAGTCGACGGCTAACGTGCCTTCCTACTCGAAACCTTGTTAGTCGTTGCATGCAATATGCAACACCTGCCAACATGACTACCTCGCGTGCCAACAAAAACCTTAAATCCAATCCTAGGGGACATGAAAATTGGAACGAAAAGTTTGCATTTTTGAGTGACAATAAGTGGGTAACGGGTTTTAAACTCGACGGAGTTTAAATAAAAATCAAATAAAAGAAAGTCAGCTTTTGACAAATTAGTTAACATAATATATTCCACGTACCGCCTCACACGTTTTCCTGAGCGGAAGTGACATTATCACACTGGATCCGGGCACGTGAGTCTTGGTACCTTTTCTAATTTTTAAAGGTATATACAAGTACTACATGGTAATTACAGTTGTATCTGGAAATGATTGAATATCAGGAATACAAATAGGAAGATGCCAAGAGTCAACTTGCAAAAGGCCAGAATTTATAAGAGGTCTGAATAATTTTGTGTTCTATTATTTATGTATATTTATCATGGTCGAGGGGTAAGGCTCTCGACTACGAATCCGAAGGCCGCTGGTTCACATCCCGGGGTGCGCAAGTAAATTTTATTTAATTAATTTGTGTTGTTTCACAATTAATTAATTTAAAAATAATATATAGTATATTTGCGCACGTTCCAGAGTGGAAGATACTCTCAGTATCACCCTGGTGAAAGACCACCATTCAGAATTGAAACGATGCTTGAAATGGCTTTTAGCCGTGTTTGGTGACCACATCTGAATAGACAGGTTTTTTTTCTCACCTCCCTCTTCCCCTTCTCCTTCCCCTCCTCAAAACCTTCAGACTCACAACATTCCCCAATTAGGAATGCCATAATCTCACTGGCTCCAGACGGTTGGGAGCAGTTGGGACTCTTGTGCGGTATTCATTTAACATTAAAAAAATCCGGTGTGTTAATTTATGTAGCCTGTAATCACTTCGAGAAAGTCATATCGGTTAACATCAAGCCGAAGCAGGCATCACCGTGATCAATTCTTGCTTACGCCGTGACGTCAGTTGTTAATATAAAAATATAGGCAGTGATCTTATATTATCCTAATATCCCATTCATTTAAATACTATGCAATTAAACTATATAATCACATGACTACATCTTTAAAACAAACAAGGTAGAATACACCTACACATTTAATAAAACTTAATATCTCGATCTGGGTAAAATCAAAAGGAACAACTTTTCTCTATAACTTAATTGCACCAAATCAAACATAACAACATTTACATAAAACATACAATATTTTCATTATTCTGAAACATAATTGTATAACCATTTCACAATAATACTATATCATAAATACGTGAATACCTCACAGCAGTACAGCCTCTCCAGTGAGGCGTTCACGATATGCTATTATATATTCATAATTTACAGTACATACACATCATTATATGTATATAATAAATGCTTATATTATAAAAATTGTCTGTAAATAAATATAAATTAATAAATCAACAAACTGAAGGGACTGAAAAATACGTGTAGGTACACCATATATTTATTATTTATTATATCGTATACGACCTTTAGGGGCTTTTACATATATTGTTACAAAATTTATAATTATTACACAATAGTGACACAGGTGTAATATTTGCGACCTGTATAAAATCAATCACATCTCCGAATACCGTACACTATTACACTGGTCTCCTCTCAAAACACGACGCAAGAATCATACTCGCCCTCCAATGTAATTAATGCCTTTAATAATATTGACTTTCTTGCCTGGAAATTTTCACTATATATCCGAGCACAAACTCCCCCTTCGCTCAAATAGATGCAGAGTTGCAATCCCGATCAAGTAGTAGCTGCGCTTCTTCCGCGTTTATGCCCGTTGCACGAGGCTAGTATAACAAACTAGGGTAGCAAGATATTGCTAGTAACCTAGTAAGGTAGGAACATTAGCTAAGTGTAAACAAAACTAGCTTTGTTTCAAGACCGTCTCAAGACAGGATAGTTTAATAGGATGGAGTACTATTATCTAAGCTAGTAGCACCCCCACATCTGAACTTTCTATCCTAGCTTTGTGTCTAGCTTCGTATGGCCGCCCGTAGCTAGTACATGATCGGCTAGTGCATGGTGGCGACGCATTATGTATTTTTCTGATACACGATACGATTCTAAAAATGCCAAAACTCGGGAACGAGATTAATTTAAAGTTTATACAATTGTATCGTGATAAAGAATGTTTATGGAACGCTAGTGTCCATATTATAAAGATAAGTCTATACGTAATTCAGCATTACAAAACATTTGTGCAAGACATTAAAAATAAAATTTCCTTAATTCTTAAAAACCACGTTCAAACACGTTTTTCTAACCACCCTTTTAATAATTCGTCCAATGCAACTTGACACAGTTTTCGAATCAACTGTTTCAGTCGTGTGTTTCATCTACGTAAGATGCTATTTTTTCCTCACGGTCTGACGAGGACGTGTGGTTACCGTAGTCAATACAATGAAACTGGCTTAAAATTTCCTAGCATCGCGTAAACCGCTCCAGTTTGTGCCAAGCTAGGTTAGTAAGCTAGGATCTTGTCAGGACAGGACGCCGGCAAACTAGCTTGCTGTCTTGGCTTCTTATACTAGCCTCGTGTGCACCGGGTATTACGCAGAGATCAGTCTAGTATAATGGTGCCAGCCCGTTCTGTGCCTTATTTATCATAAGATAAAATTTGAATGAGTTTAGCTATAGGTGTTTCTAACTCTATCACATACGACGCAATTTTGATATTTTTGACATTTTATCGGTTCCCGTTAAACGCCGTTTCTCGGGAAGTTTCCGCTTTTAATCAAATTTTGGTCAGCGGTCAAGGATAACTGTCATGTTGTTATGCTTGTCAGTTAATCGCAAGTTGATTAAAAGCTAAAACGGACCCAGAATTGGCGTTTAACGAGGACCGCTTAAGTGTCAAAACTTCAAAATGATTTGATTTGAAAGTCATCAAATGTGATGAAGTGTGAAACATCCCAGCCTTAACTTATCGCTAACCTCGAATAGATTCAAGGAAATTAACCCTTTTGGTTGATTCAGTTCTCCAATTAACAATTTTGTCTTGATTTGTATTTCCTAAACATAAAACACAGTTTCTATTGGCTGTTGCTATGGCAACTAATCGCCAGGCTCACCCAGCAATTATGCTTCACGGGGGAGGCTAATTAAAATGAGATTTTCTCTAATTTAACGTTTCTTCCCGGAATTTTAATATGGGATTATACGGTTCAAAGCAGTGGCGTGCAATCCACAGAGGCTGAAAAGCTGTGCCTACCATAAGAAAAACAAAACGTTAAAATAAATTAAACGATAATAGAAAAATACGACAAATTTCTTTTCCTTGAATTCGGTGAGGAATTTCTACGCTCATTTTTATTCCGTTAGCCTCAACAGTCAGCAAGAGATGAAAATACAATGCCCATTTTCAATTCATATTTTGTACCCGAATTTAAAAACTACACACAGCCTACCTTTCATCGTTGAGCAATGTACGCCACTGGCTAATGTTGACTATAGTACGCTGGAGTAAGTGGAGTTTCATGATTTTATATTGATTTTATTTTTAATTGATGTACTTGTAAGTTTCCGACCTCTCCGGTGCAACTAGGGCATGTATGGTTTGCTGAAGATACCATATACATCGTGGGTCAAAACAGACACTACGGGTGCTGACAAACGAGAAGAAGTTTGTATATATATATATATATGTAGAATAATTTTCTCGGTTTACCCGCGTAATGTAGCGATCAGTTCAAAACAAAACTCAAGATATAAGGCCTCTGAAGATGGACAATGTGATTTGTCCGAAAAGTCAGGAGTTAAAAAGTCCTTCTAAATACTACATTACGCGGGAAAACCGAGAAAATTATTCTACATCTTACACCCGTGAAAATCTCAACCAAAACATATATATATGATTTGGTTGAGATTTTCACAATATATATATATATTTAATTAATTTGAGGCATTTTACAAAAATATAAGGCCAAACGTCCCGATAAACTACTTTTTAGTAACGTTTGTCTAACGGGAGCTTGTTATTCAAAACCGTATACTAAATTTACAGTTAAAATTAAATTACAAAATATATAAAATAAAAACATATGTAACAAAATTAAAACATAAATATGTCGTAAGAATCTTAGTCAAAAATATTTCTACAAAAAAATAAATAAAAATAAAAACATCAATGACAAAAATAAATCGTACTTAAAATAATACTTCTTAATTATATAATACAAATAATTTATTTCAGATAGCCAAGATTTCAAAAATTTATTAATTGTTTAGTTTTAATACATCTTATTTATTTCAGCAGGTAACGTATTTAAATAGCTAGGAATCATTTGCTCTAAAGTTCTCTGTCCATATTTGTTTGCATGCTTAATCCTTCATTAAAATTGAGACGAGTATTGTAAGTGCGCTCTAGTCTATTTGTATTATATATAGGGTTATTATTGATAAATATTTAAAATGGGATGGTCATATTACTGTATTGACAAACAAAATAAGAAAACTAGCCTATATCTTTAAGACTCTAAGAAACATGTTGGACAAAGTTATACTAAAAACTGTATATTATGCTCTTGTTCAATCTCTCCTTTCATATAATATTGTATGTTGAGGTTCATGTTAAAAGACCACCCTTGAGCCCTTAAATGTTGCTTAAAAATTCATTTTAAAGTAATGTACAAGAAATGTTTTTTTTTAATTCATCACACTTATTGTACAGTGAAAGTAAAACTAAGACAGTAAGGTAATTATACATAATACAGGCTCTCTGTAATTTTTTTGAACAGCATTGATACTGCCATAAGGTCACAACAAGTGCGCAATACTAGAATGGGTTCTTCTCTAATGTATCAGCCGGCGAATAACAGAACATCATTTGGACGAAGGAGTTTTTCTTGTAAAGCTCCTTTGTTATATAATAGGCTCAGTGACAACATTAAAACTACAGATACGCTAAATTTATTTAAAAAAAATGGTCAAAAAGTCTATGTTAGCTGAGAGTGGTGATTTCACTTTATCCATGTTATCCCTCCCTTATGTTTTAATTAATGTTGAAACTTATGTATGCTCGATATTAAAATTATTATTTACTTATTATTACTTACTTATTACCATTTACTTCTTATTACTTACTCATTACTACTTACTTATTACAATTTACATAATTTTATTTACATATTATTATTTACCTATTTTGATTTTTACTATTATGTACTTATTACTATTTACATAATTTTATTTACTTATTATTATTTCCCTATTATTATAATTATGTACTTATTACTATTTACTTATTAATGTTTAATTATTATTATATGTGTATTATTATACGCATATTACTATTTAATGATTATTATTTACTTACTATAATTATTATTATTTAGTTTTTATTATTTATTTGCTATTATTTACTTAATTTTATTAATTTATTATTATTTACTTAATTTTATTCATTTATTATTATTTACTTATTACTATTTACTGATTATTATTAAATTGTAAAGCCGCTCATCTCATCGCAGGATTGTCCTAGTGAGATGAGTGGCTAATGTTGTTGTTTTTATATTTAAATTTAAGAACAAATAAATAAATGTGCTGAAATATAATTTTGTACCACAGAATTTCTCTTACTGAAAGAATTTTGAGACTCCGGTAAAACTATGGAATATTATGCCTTTGTTCGTATAAACTTTTGAGCTAATAATTTAACCAATGAATTTAGCACTGATCGAACGTTTGTTTTACAGGAAAGTCCCCGGGCTGTAATTCCATACCTTATAATAGATCCCGCTAATGATAAATAAATTATTCAGAGTGTACATATTGGAATAAAACATAAATAAAATAAAAACGCATACCTCGGACACTTGGTTCGAAGCAACAAGTGCTACATACCCTGACCATGACAGCAAGAGCGGTAGGCTTCTGGGGTGTAGGAAGCAGAGGATTTCCAAGGCTTAGGAACATTCGTCAGTGGACAGGTGTTCTACTTGTAAGAGAGCTTATGCAGATTGGGGTTATGTTGATTTGAAATTAAATGTATTCGTACATTTATGCGTACTTTATTGTCGTATGAGGTAGGCCTAATTTTATACTAAATGCGTCGAACAGACTGGTTGAACCCTCTCGTACGAATGCTGCTAAATTTAGGGACAGATATTTCAATGTATTGGGTCCACATTATTGGAATGATTCCATTGAGTTTGCGGTCAGATAGCAATTTCGAAACCTTTAAGAAAAGTCTAAAAACATATATACCTATTTAAAAGGAGCTATAAACTTAAACAAGAAAATGTAAAGCGCTCTTGAGGTGATATTAGTTACTAAACGGCGCTATAGAAAAATTGACAATTTTATTATTATTGTATATTAACGCCCATGGGTGTGAACTGAACCCTAAAACAGTACTGTTCTTATTTTATATAAGGGTTTAGATATATAAAATATAACAAAACATTCAACTATGATTAATTCTTAAACATGAAAAAAAAAATCTTCAATTTTGACTATTTCCTCATTTTTCAAGAAAGCAAAAAGGACCGGAATAATAATATTGAGAACCCAATTAATTCGATTCGAAGAAATAAAATAATAATCTCGCGAGGAAATAAAACGTTCTTTGTAAAAATTCCTCCGATGAAAAATGTATTCATTTATTCCGGGAAAAGAAACAAAGTACTTACAGTCTGACATTTAAAAGTGGACAGAATTTGAGGGCGCTTCGATCGTTTAAAAGGTTTTAAATTACAACACCAAAATGGCTCATAGAAAAATTAAAGTAAGTTAAAAAAATCACAGCAGTTCAAATCCATATTTTTTTACTTCAAGCAAACGGTTTTTAGAAATTAGTGATACTTTCTTGGTATTCCAAGATAGTTTTATATTCAAACTCTTTTATTATTTAACGCTTTGCAAGGAAGATAATTACATGAAAATGCATTTTTTTATGTTTCCGAAATGTATGTATCAAAATACCCATTTATTAGATGTTACAAAATAAATCAAAATCTAATTTACATATCGAAATTATAAACGTAAAATAACGTTAATATAATGTTATGTTTAAAATTGTTTCCGTAAAACGAACTGTCAAATTCGAATGTGAAAAAAATTTATGTGTAGAAATAATTTCAGACTATTTTGAAGGTTGGTGGTAGAGTAATGAAAAAATTTAGTTCTATTTTATTAAATGTCTACATTTTATTGCCAAACTATAGTCGAAGATAAAATATTCGAAATTTATCTGGAGAATAGCATCTAAGCGGGAATGAAGGTTTTCACTAAGAGCTATGGAGCTGTGAAATAAATATTTAACTGTCACTGGGAGGGTGGTGCAATCCCACAAAATCCATGTAAAAAAGATAAAAATATTGTAAGAGAAAAAAACAAAAAAGATAAGATAAGAAAAAAAAATGTTGAAATCTTAAACATCAGAAATTATCCATCGCTTGTAAATGGGACCCTGCCAAAAGTCCAATGCTGCCATCACAAGGGTGTTTTCGCTCTTGGCTAGTCGCGTTCTGTACGTCGCGATCTGTTTTTTTTTATTAGGACTCGGAATCCGGGGGTGCGCCCTTCTGCAAACATCTCAGTGGTACTACGGTACCAGGACAACCTGAAAAGCATTCGGTACGATTTGTTATATTGCACTTCCATTATTTTAAAAGTTTTTTATTAAAGTTGGTCCACAACTCCGAGGTACTCGTATATGGGCTGGTGCAGTACGCATTGAAAAGTTGACTTTTGCTTCTGGGCTACAGTTGATGAATCTTCAAAAAATCATGTTTGTTCTAATGCACAGTGATCGTCTCTGTCGCAAAATATCTGCATCATCTTTGAATTCGGTTATTATGATGTGTCCTAAGTACTTGACCTCGGATTTTTCTGGTATTTTCGTTTCATTTAGGCTGACTGGTAATATTTTTGAAGGTCTTGCACCCGCATTGAACGTTATCAACACAGATTTACTTGGGTTATAGACCATATTGTATTCAGATACATATTTTTCACATATCTTTGAGTTTCCTCGTGGCTTTGATGCTTGGCAATAGAATGACCATGTAATATTACTGTTGCATGTATTTCCCATATGACATCCTACATTTGCTGAGGTGAGTTGTTTCACTTAAATTGTCTATAAAAAGGTTAAATAGGATCGGTGATAAATTTCCCCCCTTGTCTGACGTCACATCCCATGTTCACTGGTTTGCACATCTTGTTTTTACAGATTACTCTACCTGTTTGCTGATGATGCCAGACTTCAAGAATGTTATGATTTAATATGCAGTCATGTTGTTTATTTCATACGTGTCAAATGTTCAGGATGCAGTGGCGAAAAATAGCGAAGCCAGTTAGCAATGCTAGCAGTACTTAAATATATATAATACGTTAAACTTATAAAACATTATTTTTTAGTCAACTCATCTGTGTCTCTCAAAATATATTTTAAACAAACCATAATCTACGGCAAAATAAAATCAGTGTCCGCCTAACCTAAATGGTGTTAAAAGCAGCGAAAAACTTTAAATTATTAGACAGGAGGGATGAACGCCATACAACTCTGTCCCGACACATTCCGTGCTTCATTCACATTCATACATCATCCACTCTTGACGCGAACTGACTCTTAAAATAAACATTACATATACGATAGATAAATTCATTCATACATATTTCCAGAGAATACTATAAAATTATTGATTATTGGAAATTATTTTTTTAAAGAAAGAAAAACATTCCCGGGTTACGAATAACCTGACAATATTTGAAAAACTCCTACTACCACCATACTAAGCTGAAATGTTGCTTGTGTCGTGATGGGGGACTTAGCTAGCAGAGGAATTGAACCCACGATGCCTGGGTGGTAATCCGACGCATTAATATTCAACTCAGCCACTAACCGGTCAACAATTTTGGTACGGTATCATTTTTCACCGAAACATCTGTGGGATACAACGGCCTGAAAGCATAGCGATCTCGCTTGAAATAAAAATCCAACTTACAACGTTTACATCAATACTGCATCTAGTACTAAGCCACTGTGAAAACTTCATCAAAGATAAGTGATAAGCAACAAGTGCCTGCCGACTCGGTGCTTGCGTACGAATGATAAAAGACAAGTACAAGCTGCCGTGGTGTATACAGATTACGCTGTCAGTAACTCGAATAGTGCAATCACTCAGCCATGAAACGTGAGAACATCCCAAGAATAAGATTGCACTTTTACCAAGTGCAAATAATGTAATAAAAATAACACAAGAAATGCCGTGTGGGCGTGTTTCGGGATCCAAAAGTCTGGCATTCGGGCCTTAAAATTTCTAATACAAAATTATTTCATAATCAATTTATTTCGATCAAATGAAATGGCAATATACAATGCAGGCAGTGTAAGAGACAGAGTGCTGTATTTTCATTGGCTCTCTCGGGGCTAGAACTGAACGGTACTAAGTCGGGATTTTTCGGGATTTTGTCACTAGAAAGCCGTAGAAATTCCGCAGACGTACTGTTTTTACAAAAAATAGCCACCTCTGTGATAGATTGCCTTGAATTACTTGAACGAATCCAATTAAGAGTGCCTAACAGACAAACCAGACAGAACCACACACCAAACCTACCTCAATGCAACACTAACTCAAAACAAAACACCTTTATTCAACGCGCTTCACATATTTTTAACACTTCATACAGCGAGTTCGACTTATTCAACTCAGCCCTTTATAATTTCAAACCAAAAATCAATAAATAACATTCACACGATACATATTACTCTACACAGACTAGATCCTTCCCCTTCCCCTCCCTCCCATCATCCTAACCTCATAGGCTAACCTTGTAACTTTTCTTCTTCTTTTTTTAAAATTCAATTATTAAAATACTTAAGTGAAAACCTATTATTAGTTCATTTTTTAAATATATTTGCCACATGTAATGATTGCTGTACACTGTTGGTTTTCCAAATAAAATAAAATAATAAAATAAAGTCAAAGGCACATCGGCTTCCATTTAAATTTAAATCTACGTGGAAGGCATGCCTAGTGTAAAGTCTTTATTCTATGAGCGATACTATAGATGTAGATAGAAAATACTTGATAAAGTGTGACCCCGCGTCTTACATAGGCGAAGTTAAGCGAATGCAATTGCGACAGCGATCTTTTGTCCCACAGTACAGGTCGTTCTTGTATAGTTCAGATAAAATTTTCTACTTCAGCCTTCTTGAAAAATAGCAAACACCGTCGCGTCCCACTACGCACGAAAATATGAAATCAACTGATCGCGTCGCTGAAGTCCCGGGCTTGTTATTTGTCACGTAGGATCCTTCAGAGATATTCCAACCATCGCGTCGTCGTCGCATGTTCCTTCGCCCACGTAAGACGGAGCGTAAGCATTTATGTATCGATGGGTGTAAGTATGGTACATAGTTGAATTATATAAGACAATTAGATAATCAGAATCTCGTATGGGTTATTGTTATGTGAATAGTAGATGTTATCCAGAGCAAATAGAACTATAACACCCTTAATGAATAATGTTGTGAGGCATAAGGTAAAGGGTGAGGGGTAGTCAGAAGGGGCGATCTTTAAAATACCCTTTACTCGGGAACGAGAAGCAAATAAATGTATAAATAAAGTTAACGATATAATAACACACATATGAAACTTATTTCCACTTTTATTTTATTTCACCGTGACCGGTTTCAGCTTGTTAAAGCCATCTTCAGACTGGACAGACAGACTTCAGACAGAATCTTGGTATTATCAGTTTCAAAAATAGAAATATTATAAACAAAGTTTTATTTAAATTTGACATGTGAAAAGCCCAGTTAAATACATTACCCATGCTGGAAAAATTACAAACGGAATATAACATATCTGTGGCATTACTTGAAGAATATAACAGATTTATGATTTTAATCACCTCCGTTGAGTGTAACGGCAAAAAGCTAGACTACGTGAACTTTTCGGGCATTCCATATAAATATTATGTTTTAGTTTAAGATAACCTCAAGATTTAGGTTAAGTTAGGTTAGATTAGGTCTGGTTGTTTTTTTTAAAGTTACGTATGTTTAGGTTGGGTTGTAATAGGTTAGGTTAGGTTCGGTCGGGTTGATATTAATGTGCGGGTAATATTAATTAATAATAATATATATTATGTAAATATTCAATTGTAGTCGTGTCGAATTATGACTTAAATTGGGTAATTATAAAGAAAAAATAATTCAATTATCAATTTGCAAGCATAAAAATATTAATTCGTATTTAGCAAAAATAACAAAATTTAATCACCTTCGTTGGGAGAAACGGACAAAACGCTAATTTATTATGATTGGTAAAAATGTCACTCCATGAATAAGAATTCATTGGTTATGTTTCCTAATTAGTTGTTAATTACATCAAATTTTACAGAGCGTAAACACGATTTCACCAAGCTCCTTACGCATCATTTTTGCTTACGTGCTACATTTATTATTGTATTTTCTACAAACGATAACATATTAACAGAATGCAAAAAAAAACAAACAAACAAACAAATGCGTGACAAATCTACGAAGTTTACGATTTCTTTATAGTTTTTTTTATGTGAATACCGCACAAGAGTTCCAACTGCTTCCAACCATCTGGAGCCAGTGAGACTATGGAATCCCCAATTGGGAAATGTTGGGAGGCTGGAGGTATTGGGGAGGGGAAGGAGAAGGGGAAGAAGGTGGGGAAATACCTGGCTATTCAGATCTGGTCACCAAACACGGTTAAAGGCCATTTCGAGCAACGTTTCAATTCTGAATGGTGGTCTTTCACCAGGGCGATACTAAAAGTATCTTCCACTCTGAAACGTGCGCAAATATACTATATATTATTTTTAATGAATTAATTGTGAACACCACAAAATAATTAAATAAAATTTACTTGCGCACGCCGGGTTTTGAACCCGCGTCCTTCGGATTCGTAGTCCCCTCGCCCATGGAGGCCTACGCAGGCGTTATAGGTACGCAGACCAGTCTTCAAAAGATGGGTCACATAATATTTCTACCGACAGAATATAATTGTGTTGTAGTAATAGTTACACACTTACGTCAAGAGTTTATTGTCCCACACTAGCATAAATGCTCTTAATATTTTTTTATAATATGTGAAATCCACATAATATTTATATTAAAAAATAATTCTAACTGCCAGGAGACAGAAGGACTATGGCACACGCAATTGGGGAATTTCGTGAGGCGGAATAAAATTGGGGAGGGAAAGGAGAAAGTAGAAGTGGACAATTGGGAAGTTCCCAGCAATCTAGTTATTGAACATATCTAATCCCATTTCAAGCAACGTTTCAATTCCGAATGATGAATCTCCAAAAAAAATATTTAATAAACTTTATTTACTCATCAACGGGTTGAAACCCGGGTTCAAACCCGTGACGTCTGGGCCAGAGTCAATTCTTAGCACTTTACCATGTATGTCATAATATTCAATAATTATTTATTTAATCGTTCAAATAAAAACTTTAACAAATAAGCGGCAACGTAGCAAGACGCCGGTTTGTAGGCAAGAGGAAATAAAATATATAAGGTGGACGCAAGGTTTGCTATAAAATGAAAGAAAATATACGCTGGACCCCTTATTCCATCTAATGTGAAAGGATTTCCGAAGGGTGGGTCGGTGGAAGGAGATGTTTTGTTTTTGTATATTTTTAATTTAAAGTTTTTCGATTATTTAAATACTTTGCTGGATTTATACACTTAAAAGATAATATATACTTTATTAAAAATGATATAAAATCAGGTCCTTCAGATGGACGCCATACGGTGGGATCGGTAAAAGGACGCAAGAATGATAGTGCGATTGATATATATATACATAAATATAAACATAAATTTAAAAAATGAGGAGATATTCTAAATTAAAAGTATTCAGATGCCTTCACGCAAATAATACGTTTTCATCAAACACGAATTAGTACATAATGGGAAGTGTATGTTGTACAGTGTACATTTGCCGAGAGCGTTACAAATAATATTTGACATAGGTAAACACAGTCGCCCATAAAAACAGATTCGTTGGCTACCGTTTGTTATTATGGTTATTGTAGGTCGCCGCCGATAAGAAAAATAAAATAAACCCAACGGATGCTGGGTAGAGTGGGTACCGTGTAATCTTTCTCCGCCTAACAGCAAACATTGTCAATACTTTCATTGCTAATTTTAATAACGGTGTGAGACATAATATTAATATTATTTACAGATTTTCGTTTAATTTTAGATATCGTATTATTTTTTATAAGTAGTAGTTACTACCCGGTTTCGCCGGGGTTCTAATAAACAATTGAAGTATTGAACAAAGAATTAGGCTGCATGCCTTCTTCTTTACAGATAAATTAATACATCAAATACATGAATAGATAAATAAACATTGTTATTTGTAATTAAATAATTCATAAATTCATAACTAGATATTTACACATTGATTGCATTTATATGATATATTATGTATAACGCTTTTATGTTAATATTTTGTATATGTTTCTAATAAAAATTTAAAAAAAAAACGTTTAAAAAAAATTTAAAAAAAACAAAAAACAAAAAAACAAAATCCAAACTCCATAACGCTAACGATAATGACGTTGTGAACTTAAAACGGTGATGTATACAAATTCTAATCAGAAAAAGCGGTGTTAATTATGTTGTTAACCCTTTCAGATCTGTATTAAAACAGACAGTGATAAAATATATTTGATGCAAGACTTTGTAGAATAATTCGAAAAATGTTGTGTTTTTTTTAAATAAGTTATGGCTCCTTTAATTTAAAAGAACATAAGGTCCTAGGAGCGTGTATCATTTTTTTTTAAATCATACACTGTAACACAACACAATACAATTGCAATATTTGGAGCACAGACGTCAGGTGGGAATGCTGTCCTTGTTCTACCGGTATTTTAATGGAAAATGCTCTGAGGAACTAGCCGATCCCTTCAGCACCGGTGCACAGTCGGGGAACACGCCAAACGCGCGCCCAATATTTGCACACAGTTATCATTTGTCACATGAGAACGGGTCGCTTCTACGACTCATTCTGTGTGCAACAGCTCGGCTGTGGAATGATCTGCCGGCCTCTGTGTTCATCCCTCCAACATGGGTCTTTCCTATCCTCTAAAAGACCCCCCACACAGCATCCCCAAAGATGATATAGACGTTGGGGGGAAATATTTCCCTCGTGGCCTCTTGTGTGGTTAATGTAAAAAAAACAACAACAATTTATTAATTCAAAAAATAAACATAAAAATTAAACAATAAATACTTTTAAAAAAATGCAATTTAAAGGTGCGAACGTAGAGATTCAACATAAAAGTCAGCTTTCAAAATATAAACACGGCTACCGCCTGAGCGAGTAGCTAAAATCCAAATAAATAAAATAACGCGCAAACCCAGTAGATAAATAATAATAATAAATACTATGCCAGTAATAAATTGGAAAACGAAAACGGTCAATTTTTATTCACTCTATATATAGGGAGGAAAAAATTCTAAAATTTATGTAATTTCAAATAAACGTATACGGTACGAAAAGGTTAAAAGTTTTTTTTTTAGTAGGACATATTAACATTTTTTTTATTATTTAAAGGTAAGGTTAAACAAAACGTGATGTTCGTTCATAGATGGCGCTAATTCAAATATTTTAGAAAATAATACTTTTAGCACTTAATTCTTTTAAATATTGAGATGAATTGTTTGTTGGCGGGTGTAAATACGGAATATGAAATGGAATAATTTTCTATTAAAGCTCAAGCCCTTCAAGAAACTTAAATACATTCAATTTTTATAAGTTTCTTAAAGCACTTGATCTTTAAATCTACAGTAACCGGCCGACAAACAATTCATTTCAATATTTAAAAGCACTAAGTGTCGAAAGTGTTATTTTTATAAAAATATTTAAATTAGCGCCATATGTGCGCCCGGATCACGTTTCGTTTAACGTTAAGATATTAAATAGATAAGTAAGAATATTTATTAATAAAATAAAAGAGAAGCTCCATAAAATAAAAACAAAATAATAAATCAATTATTACACCACGTGCTATCGTAATCTTTGAAACAAATGCGAATTCGTCAAAAATAATAAACAAGTTCTGCATAACCGTTGTGATAATATATAAAGAAGTGTTTGATGTGTATTCTATGTACCCACCTGTTGAATTGCATTAATTTATGAGTTTTATATTGAATGCATTATCACTATGCAAATAAATCCACTGGTGATATGACTAGATAAACCATCTGCTTGTCACCGATAAATTATCAACAACTTTCTTGGTTCATATTGCTGTCAAGTTATATGATATCGATTCATTTATTTCGATACAATAAGTTCATATTAATATCTACATCAGGATAATACCTTTCTCAGATGATAGTATTACCGTCAAGTTATATATAATGTCATAAACAATTTTATTTTTTATATTTAGAGACCGGATTACATGTACGAGTGTGCACTGAAAAATAGTGTGACCGATCAGAGGCTGAATTGGTAGCGCGTCAGGTTCCCCACCAAGACATCGTGAGTTCAATTCTTCGACTGATTAAGTACTCCATCATGACGCAAGCAACATTTTTCGCTTAGCGTGATGGTAGTAGGAGATTTTCAAAGGTTATTCGTAACCCGGGAATGTTTGTCTTTTTTTTTGAACTCAATGAGGGATTGAGGGGGGGGGGGACCAAGATCATATTTAGCTCAATTTGGAAGAAAATAATACATAGCTGAAATATGCATTTTAAAGACGAAAATGGCACAAATATGTAATATATATATATATATATATATATAAAGATAAGTCTACTATATCTGTAGGTAGCTTAAAGTTGAAATAATTTAATAAAACCATTTAAAACTTCAGATTGGTGCAATTTTTCCATAAATCATGGTATATACAGGATGTAACAGCACATACCCGACAAACTTTAACCAGCAATTCCTGAGCATATTTGGAGTAAAAAAGCAAACGCAATTTGTCTCCGGTGAGTTTTTATTTTGTTTTTGTTCAAATTTAGACAATAAAAAAAAAAATTCACGTGTCACTGGTAACTAAACTGAGTAACCACCCAACCTGGCCATTACCTACGGTTTTTTTTATGTGTTTAGGTATTCATATATTCCTGATGATGACAGCGTTGCTGTAGAAACAAGTAGATATTTATGTATAGTACACAACTGCTGACCCTGTACAAATCGCAAGTGCACCCCACTGTAGAATTTGGCAGCCACCTCTGGTCGGGAGTCCCAAAATATCTGAAAAAAACCCTTGACTCTGTGCAGAAACGGGCGGTCCGTTTGATAGATTCGCCTATCTTAACAAACGGGTTGCAATCTTTGGAGGACAGACGTCAGGTGGGAATGCTGTCCTTGTTCTACCGGTATTTTAATGGAAGATGCTCCGAGGAACTAGCGTCATTGATCCCTTCGGCACCGGTGCATAGTTGGGAAACACGCCAAACGCGCGCCCAACATTTGCACACAGTTGACATTTGTCACATGAGAACGGGTCGCTTCTACGATTCATTCTTGTGTTCAACAGCTCGGCTGTGGAATGATCTGCCGGCCTCTGTGTTTCCCCCATCCTATAACATGGGTCTCTTCAAGACCCAAATTCACTCTGTCATATCCTCTAAAAGACCCTCCACACAGCATCCCCAAAGATGATATAGGCCTTGAGGGAAATTATTTCCCTCAGGGTCTCCTGTGTGGAGTTACTGAAAAAATAAAATTATAAAGTGGTGTAAACAAAGTATATTCTTTTAAATTAATTAATGTTTTTATTAATCAGTCTATAATATCTTTAATTTAATTAATCAGTATATAATTTACTACTATTTTAACTTTATATTGTAATTACGTGTTTTTCTTAATCTTAAAGATGGGTCACGTATTGTATTTTTAGCGAGATAATTTTATAATGCGTCTATCTAATGAAATTACAATGAGTTTACTATTGGGGTTTCCCATATTAGTTGCTATGTTCTGTTTTACAACTGAATTTCCAATCATTTGGCTATTACCAGCATTAAGGGATATTTTGAACGGTTTTATCGCTTTATTTACTATGCATTTAGGGAGTAACTTACCTCCACTGTGATCAACCATTTATAGTTAATTCAGTGTCTGGGGAGGTGTCTAGTACTATTAAATTCATGTTATCTTGTACAGAGCAAATACTACATTAGTGGTGGGCGAAGCGGCTCGGTTTAGTGAGCCGGATCACTAAATCAGCTCTCTGTAAAGACAATCCACATGAAAACTGGACGAAAAAAGTATCGTGTAAGAGCGCCTTAAGGACGTCTTTAGGAGGGCCGAGGGAGCGAGGGCCGGGGCATGATGCGGGGGACGCGAACCGTCGTTCAATCGAGCCGGATCACCGGACCGGTATACTACAAAGAGCTGATTTAGTGATCCGGCTCACTAAACCGAGCCGCTTCACCCACCACTATAATACATAGATTTGCCCTAACACGCAAGGGGAATAAAACCAAAATAATAGCGAGCCAGGCGTATCGCCAATTTAAGTAAAACGGCAACAAAGTAAAGAGTTTCGGCTCGTTTACAAAAACCAAATACTTTGTTAGAGTATTTAGTTTGTCACTTTTTATGAATGTGTTGTAGTTTGCTAACCGCAGTCAAAATCACGCGAAACAAACGAGGACGGTAGTGTACTAAGCTGGTGCCAAAATGGGTGTCACGTGAACTTTGCCCCCAGTCATCGAAATCGTACTTATTGCAAGTTTATTAATTCTGACGTCAGTGGTATCATGGACTTTTTAATTGCGATTTGCATTGTGTTCAAATTAAGAAAATATTAATGTCACATTGGAACAGGTGATAATATTATAATGGATGTAGGAGAGATTTGGTATATGATTCTATTGATTACAAGATTGGGGTCCACCTTTTAGTTAATGTTACTTGGAATATCCAGACTACATAAACCGTTTTTATAAACTAAAAACAACATTGGCCTAAGCACACTACCTTGTGGGACTCCAAAAGGGATTGATTCACTCTTGCTTAACATTTTTTTAATATCTTTTTTATTGTTTTCTATCAGTAAGATAAGATCTTAACCAACCCGTCGCTGTATTGGTAATGACAAAAGATGATTATTATTGTAAGGAATAATTCGTAAGAAACACTATCAAAGGCCTATAATAATTCCAAAAATACAACTATAGCTTTGTTACCATAGTCCAGCGCACTTGTCAACTCTGGTCAATACCTTCAATACTGCATCACTCGTAACTTTATTCTCTCTGAAACCGAACTAATTGTGGGGGATTATTTTGTAATTTGTTAAGTAGACTATTATTAAGTTAGCCAATCTCTCTATTACTTTTGAGAGAGTATTGAGCAAAGAAGTGGATCTGTAATTATTCACATCTAGATCAGCGATTCTCAACGTGTGCAATATCCCCCACAGTGGGCGGTTAAGTCGATTGCAGGGCGATCAAGATTTAAAAACGCTTTGGGGGGTGATTTTATATTATTTTGTGACGGGCATTCTATGTACACTTACTTTATTTGTAAACACTATAGATAATGCAGCGCTTTTTTGTTGAGAAAGGTTAAAGAAAAATATAGGTACTTGGGTAATAGCACCAAAAAGGTTGGGAGCCTCTGATCGAGAAGATCTCCACCTTTACGGAGAGACCCTTTATTTTATAACAAGATAACGTCTTTCAAAGACTATATTAATATGTACAAAATATATATTATAGTCAAGTTATATTTTGTCATTGATATTCGTATCGCTTTCCGTATAATATACCCAATGCTAGTCGATAGTTGACAACCTAATTTATCTGTATAATAACATAATGTTACTATAAAATTATGTCATCGATGAATGTAGGTATTATCATAAAATGTATTATATAGGGACTGCTATCAAAAGCGCATTAATCACAAGGAAATGGACAGACAACCTTGTCGTCATAATAATAAATAAAAAGTCTTATCAATATGACATAATTTTCAATGCCAGAGAGATCAATATTGTATAATATTATGTCAATAATAAAAAAAATACGTAGTCATTTTTTTATCATTTCAAATTGCTTTAAACACGCCGGTCGCCGAAACTAGCAAAAATTTGTCAGCTGCCTTGAATTCCTACTTATACCTAATTACCTATAGTATCTATGTATATAGTATCTAAATGAATTAAAAATACACTTTGTTTTCACCACTTTTTAAATATACACAAATATCTACATGTATTCATATATTCCTGATGAAGAAATCATCGCTTTTGAAACATGTAGATATCTATGTATATTTATAAAGTGTGAAAACAAAGTGTATTTGTAACGCCACAAAGTGAATACTAATCGATAATAAAACAAAATAAGTTTAAAATTGCTAGGCAACGCTAGAATTATTGTTAGGATTATACAGATTTAAAAAATTATTTACATTTTAATGTGGTTAGCAAAATATTCGCAAATTAGCAGTTTCTTTGTACCTACTGTTATTTCCATAATTTCAATTTCAATTTGAATAGACGTTTTTGACGCTGTTTGCGTACCAGAGGTAATACAGGCAGAACAATACAATTTTCTGTACCTATTGTTCTGATTTTCAAATAAAATTGTTAACAGAATCGTAATTTTCTCGACGTGTAAAAAAACATGCACGTACATAGCGATTGGTCGGAGCTACGCGTTCTGTTTATCCGGATATAAAAAAAAAAACATAATACAGTTTAAATATTTAACTTCACTCTGAAGAACTCCTAATCTATTTTCGGTTATGATTTATATTTGGTAATATACCTAACACCTACGTTAAATTCAACTGCATACAAAGTTCGACCCGGACATGCTGCTAATCTGATAGTGGAAAGATTCTTAAATAACTGCACTATACTAAAGTGAATGAAATTATTAAATAAAGACATAATAACAAAAATAAATCACATTTAATTATCTTATTAAATAAATAAATATTTTAACGCATTGAAAACATTTTGTTTACATTCAAAAAAATGGATTCAGAAGCGGCTGTGAGGATGTGAATATTCCAGGTTAATGACTGTAGGTAAATAGTGTTTGGGGTATAATAAATTAGATGTATTTAATATAAAATATACTCACTTTCCGATAATTTCGCATAGCTCGTAAACGTCGTCGAACAACACTTCGTCGTCAGCCATATTCACATTTATCACAAAACCGATTCACAAAGATTCACCGAACACCTTTTCACTGCAATATAATCACTCAACCAACATCAACAAACCAAAACACCGTCGCGTGATTACGATTAGCCGATCACTTTGGAGGTTAGGTTACGCCCACGCAAATTCACTACAAAATCCAGTCGGGATGCATTCATATCAGTTTCTTATGAGAATATCATCAGTTTCTTAAATTAATCTTAATGATTAGTGAGTGGGAATATCGAAATGTGCGTACAATCCAAGAAATGCGATGAAGCCAAACGCCGAAATTAACTGTCAAAAGTATATTTTGACGTTTATCTACGGATACAAGCGGGAGGGGTGGGGCGTGTCGCTCTACGAGAAATGATTCTATTGCAGCTCGGGAATCGAGCCTGGTTCAATCTCTAACATGGCCGCGCTGTCACTGCACTGTTTGCCACTATATTCCTGGGTTTATGACACGAATTTATCACTTAGAGTTTGTAATTCACGGGGTTAATTTTGTGAAATCACGTAGCCGGACCGGGGGGCCGGGAAATTACCGCGGCGAGTCATTTAATCGCGAAACTATGCGACACCGCCAGCTTAGCTCGGAAATGACATTGGAGCGACGTGAAGCTGGTCGCGGGTGGGCCTAGGTATATTGCGCAATGTATGTGCGCAGACCGACGTGGAAGGTTTATCAGCAGGACCTGGCATACAGCCTCATCTCCTATACAGCCTCCTTTTACAGTACTGAGGGCCTGTGCGTATATTGTATATCTAGGACGGGGTAGATGAATTATTGTGTTTACTTCCGCTTATCATTAATAACATGATCTAAACTAATTGATCCTATTCTCAATTTTATTAATTGTTTTATTTATTATTATTGAACTGAGGTCCGCGTCTGATAAATAACAATTAATGGTCAACATTTTTTCTGAATAGCAATGATATATTATGCACGCCGCAAATTGGTAGTATTTTTGTTGTGCTTTATTTATTACTAAATTCTTTTACCAAAAATATTTACGCCGATATTTTGTTATCAATAGTTTTTTGTTTATTTGTTTTCTTTTGCTTTTGCATAATGTTTAAAGAGCGGAAATTGTTTTGTCAAAGGTGTTACAACATATTATTACAACATATTTGTTTTTAAAACAATTCATTTTGTGAAGGGAAATGTGTACCTGATGTTTATAAATAAAATCATGATTTTCCGCAGCGTTTATAATATTTTTTACTATTCGTGAATTTTTGTTGTCCATCTGTTGATTTATTTTATAAATATTGTTATCCATGACGCGAACCTTTTTTTTCATTTGATCTCCAATATTTTGCTTACAATTTGTTGATAAAAAAGATTGTGTTTTTCACTGTGTATAGTTATTATAATAATTTCGTTTTTCAGAAAAAAATTTCAGGGTGATTATTATTTTAACCTCACATTTTCTTAATCTTTCAGTTTTTTTTTATATTTCAGGATCAGGGTGAAGAATGTATTGAAACAAAATAATTTCTCCGAGCAACGCTACTCTGTTTACATAAAGATATATTTTACAAAAAGATTCTGAAATACAACGGAAATTTCAATAGCAATCACAAACATTACAATAGCCTAAACTTACCTACAAATAATTAATTACAATAATCCACAAATTAACACTAAAATAACACATAATGTTGTACTTGTCGACTGCATGAACACATTGGATTTCACCCATCAAACTGATTTGAATAACTTAGTTTTGGAGAGGTTTACTATGTATGCCTCTGTGAGACGCCCCCCTTTCTAGCAATTGTTTTTAATACCAGACAGATTCTTCATCACTATGTCTCTTCACATGATTCAAATTCTTTTGTTAAATGTATTGCCAACTGTCTTTCCAAATCATGATATAAATATGTAAGAATATTAGGTAGGTACCATCAATCTTCTCTCCGTATATCCCTAATTGAGCCGATGTACCAAAATGCAAACTTCACGATAGCAATCTCCTCAATGCCACAGCACTAAAAGATTTTCACCCTTTATCGTGAAATCCAGCTCCCTGATTCTCTCTCCACTTTATAAAAGTCCCAGGAAAGAGTGAGTTAAAAAAGACAAGTGAGGAATTTGAGTAGTTAGCGCACCTGGCAGTTCACAAAATCTAATCAAAAACCAAAGGGAATTGGAATGTTTACCAGATTCCAAAGATAAATTGCAAAATTATCCAGAGTTGTTACTAATTTATTACATGCTGATAAATTGTGTAAAACCAAATAAGCACATGATCTGTGTTTTATAAATAATATGAGAATACTTTAACATTATTTTATGTGAGAAGCTTTATAACCTTTTCACAAAATAGCGATACCACCAGAATATTAGCTGCAATGGAATCATGAACTACAAATACGTAATTTGAAGTTCCCAAAAATATTTATACATTCGCAAACAAATTTATCGAACACCAACCAACTAGGTTTAAGTAATTTCTATTCGTTACTTTTTTTTCATTTGGGCAAAATCGGCTTTTGAATTTTTTTTCTGAAAAATATTAATTATAAAAAGAATCATAAAAATTTGTCTCTCCTTCCATCTCTTCGGCTCTGTCAACTTCGTCGAGACCACAGAGCATTCATTCTGACGTCAGTTGTCCATACAGTTCACAAGTACCCATAATATAAAACAACAAGTTAACAACATAAAACATTGAGGATAGTTCAAGGGCATTTGATCTTTTCACTTTTGGATTTGACTTGAAGTTGCTGGCAAGACGGGGACTTGAAGGCTATTTCCGCGGCATAGGATTTGTTGTGTTCTCCGATCCTGCTCACTCGCACCAGGTATTTGCAGCCGAAGTTGAGATCAATGAGTTTGAATCTGGGAACCTGGAAAAAAAAGTGCATTATATAAGTACAAAATAAACCCATCATTCAGATGTTACTACTAGATTTTTTTTATTACATGAATACCGCACAAGAGTCCCAACTGGTCCCAACCGTCTGGAGCCAGTGAGACTATGGCATCCCCAATTGGGGAATGTTGTGAGGCTGAAGGTATTGGGGAGGGGAAGGAGAAGGGGGAGAGGAAGATGGGGAAATACCTGGCTATTCAGATCTGGTCACCAAACACGGCTAAAAGCCATTTCAAGCAACGTTTCAATTCAGAATGGTGGTCTTTCACCAGGGCGATACTGAGCGTATCTTCCACTCTGGAACGTGCGCAAATATAATATATATTATTTTTAAATTAATTAATTGTGAAACAGCACAAATTAATTAAATAAAATTTACTTGGCAACGTCGGGATTTGAACCCGCGACCTTCGGATTCGTAGTCGAGAGCCTTTCCCCTCGACCATGGAGGCCGTCATAGGTGCAGAATTATGTAGTTCCGTAACCCTATTGAATTTATTGCCTCATTCCATATTATAATATTAAAGTGAGAATGTGAATACAATACAATTTTGTTAAATGTCTCGTAATTTCTTGTTGATGGAATTCAACACACACCCGTTGAGGTATATAAATACAGTCTATGTTTCTTACAAAATCGGTTTAAAATATTGTGTCCTCTCGTGAAGTAGGAAGGGTAGGTGAGGCGGCTGTAGATGTCACCCGAATCCTTCCGACCGCGAACGAACTCGACGAACAGAGTCGCAGCACTGCTGGTCATGGCCCAGACCACATACGTTTCCAGGATGCCAACTTCAAGTGCTCCTTGAGTTTTTTAACATTAAAAATGCCAATTTACGCCAATGTTTATTATGGTAAATTGACAAACGACATGTCCTGTCTTGAAGCCATTTTGGAGTAATCATTGGAAATCCGTACCCATCGAGCGCTTCTAATCGACTGAAACCCGTGTTATCTCCATGATGTCAATTGGCCGCATGTTGTTGCCCATATTTCGAATGCTAATGTTTAGTCCATTCGTATACCTCAATACACACACCAGCTGATACTAAACAAATGGTCCGGTGATATGTGTGAATATGGTTTACTAAATAGGAGTAATATAATTTTATGTAAACTTAGGATTAATTAACTGGGTACATACTTTCCTTTGCTAATCTATTCTTTGGGCAGTTTTATAATGAATTTGTAAATCTTCGTACCTGTATTGATAAATAATTTAAAAGATATTACAGAAAAGACTTACATCAGTGGTTGCAGCTATGTGTTTCCTGTTTTCATATGTTTTATCAACGCCGTAACATTGTCCAGTCCACCATTGCACAGAATACCTACAAAAAAATTATATTTAATGTATCTAAATACTTTATGCTTACATGTCAACTATCACGGTTTATTTTCACTGTCGAAGAGATTAAGGCCATTCCCTGACGGTCCGGTAAGGAACGAGCATTTCACACGCCGCTGAAAAATCCCACAGTGGACTGCGTTGCAAACCCTTACAGGGTTGTCATAGAGTGGGCTAAATTGGATTGTCTCTAAATAAGGAATACCAAATCAGTCTCATCAATTTGGTTTATTTTATTCTATAAGTGTCTGCTTGGACATAAAAATATTGTTGGTCAAACAGATTTAATTAATTTAAAGTAATTTCGGGAAGTTTCTTGCAAAACCAAAACAGCTTTCATGATTAATAATTAAATCTATTCATTCTATGCAATTTAGCAGTTATGGGTTAGCAAAAGGAAAAGATGCCTACATTTCTTCCACTATTCGTGAACATAGTCCTAATGTCGGAAATGTTTCTACTTCGAAATTCTCTCTTTGAATTTAAAGATTTTTTGGTGGATAATATATTCCATTGCTTTTTTTTAAACTTACCTAATTGCTTTTCCCGGTCTCGCATGAGTGGGTCTCCAAGCTATACTGGCTAGCATTTGATCCTTACTCCAATACAATTTCTGCAAATGAAGACCTTCTATCCGGAGATCTGCACTTCGCTTAGAACTGTTGCCTTCCATTGGAATAACTGAGTCTGAAATGAAATAAAATACACTAATGTAATTACGCTTGTAATCAATGGATTTGATTACAGATTTTCACGGCCAAAAGTATTTTCTTGATTAGTTTTTGGGATATTATGACGTTTTGCACTTCCTCCTTATTTAGCCAATGTTTCGGACAGCATTACAGTGTCCATTATCAGGGCAGATGTAATCAATACCTTATGATTTTAGGAATACTATCTTCGACCAATTTCTTATTTTATTGAGAACAGAAATTGATAAAAACTGACATGTTGTTCAGAATACAAAACTTTGTGATTTGTGATAGGAACTCCTGTGGATTAAAATATTAATTTAAAGAAAGTTTGGCAGTAGTAACTCTTACTACCAAATTTTGGATCCCTTTGATCTTGCCAATATTTCCACAAAATAATATCTAATACTATTCAAATATTTATCACTAACCATTGGAATAGTTAGTTGTGTTCAGGATGATGCCTGACTTCTGACTCTTCAATCTTGTAGTACCAAACTGGGCTAGCGCCTGAACTTGCAGGAAGTAAAGGGAGCGTGGCTGCAGGTCCTTGATGTCAAACATGGTCTGGTCCTGAAATAAAATATACCTATATTAATTGTTTGTTATCATTTTATTTTATGCATTCATATTCAATTCTCTATTTCTGAACTTATCAATTTAATTTCATTGTGATTAAATACTCCTCTTGTGTAAAAAGCATGTGAAGACATGTTACACGGTACATTATTGCATACTACAGTTAACATCTTCAGAAGGTTTAATGATGATTATTGTAAGTTGTATATCATTCCTATGCAGCTAGGCACATACTGACTTACAATCAATGTTTCTATTACAATATGACTTTAATATTTAGAACCTCCATCGAAAACTGAAACCAAATAGTTCCCAAATTTGGAATCTACATACATATTAATAAGAATTCTCAAATAAGCATTTTTCTTTTTACTGTTCTAACTAACCTTCCCAACAGTATGATGATGCACCAGCAGTGTATTCGACTCATGATCCACTCCTTGCAGCCTCCTGCTCCAGTAGACCTTGTACTTGTGCACCGGTAGATCTGACGATATGGGGGCCTTCCACCTCAGAGTGCCTCCGAGGGATCCGTTGCTGTACCTCAGGGCGTCTACTGCCAGCTCCTGGGGGCTGCTGGGCGCCCGGGGGCCGTGGGATGTGGTGAAGGCGGTCGAGGGTCTGGAGAAGCCCCGAGTTCCGTTCTCATTGATGGCTGCCACCCGGAACTGATACCATCGGCCGGGCTTCACAACGTTCTTTAAAGAGATGTCTGATCTGAAATGATTGAATAATTTTGGTTTGTTATCTTTAATTTTGATCATCTGTTTATTAAAATGTCTGTAATAGTAAATACATAATCTTTACACACCCTGATGTTGAAGAAAGTACAAAATAATGATGTGTTATATCATGTAATGCTTATTTTAGTGACATGTGTTTGTATGCAAAGGGAAAAGGGCGACGAATGAAGATTTGATTTTTGTTTATTTATTTCATTGAAGGTAATGTTTCAGAAAATGTGAAAAAAATGCGACCTTACTAGGGAACCCGTTCTAATATCACATTGTACATGGTTTTATGCAGGAATTAAAAATTAAGTCAGCTCTTTTTGTTTTATACATATATTAAGTGAATTTAAATATAAATATTACGTATAAGCACAGTTAACGGGTAAGCAATATAAAAAATAATACGAGAGGAAAATTATAAAGAAATAAAGGAACAAAAATTCTTAAATCTAAATCTATCCTATTCCTTCCCGTGTCCATAATCCATGTCTTAATACTTCTTTTGAAGTTAGTTCATTTTTTAATGGTTAATCACACCACTCATCGTTCCAGAAAACATAGTGTAAAATGGAGGGAGATGGCGGCAGCGGGTGCCCCCTTTTAACATTTTTTATCTTCCAAACAATCTTCCAAAAGAAACCGGTTCCAAAAATAACTGGTTCCTCAGAGAAATATTGCCTACCGACTTCAGTGATAGCAAAAGAACCAGTTTCACGTAACCGGGACAGGAATATCGACCATCTCTAGATTTTGGTCCTAATTTGGTTTTGAGTTTGACCTAGTTCACTAAAATTTTACTTGCACCAGGCGCCGTTTGGCTCAGTTCTGGTTCAAATTTATTAATTTGGTTCAAATTTATTAATAATAGTGTCTTTATAGACATAAATAATACAACAATTTTTTTTATAAATGAGTTTTCCCTTTTCATTAGAATTTTTAACACATTTAATTTTGTTTTTGTTTAGCATATTCCTTGAATATTGTTTTACTTAACATTAAATAACCTTTTTTTAGCAGTTACAGAATATAAATCTGGTCTTTCGGTTTTTTGACCATCTATTATCTCATTCGAGTTCTATATTAAGAATGATTAATTTTTTTTACCTTTGTGAGCGTTGTCTCGGTGTCCACTCCCCCAGTCTAGACTCAGTGAACCGCCTACCCACGTGGTGCCTCTCCTCCAGGATGAAAAGCAGCGGGGTAGACTCTAAGGCAAAATTAAAGGACCATCGCACTCTAATGGCCCGTCCCCTCCGTCTTTCCCCCACTGTTACATTCTGAGGAATTCCTGGTAAACCTGAAAAGTAAATGATTTCTCTAGCAATTTAATGGAATAAAGAACCCTCACATAATTCTAAATTTATCTAATACTAATATTATAAGGATTTTGTTTCAGTTTCAGTTTGATAAAATATTTAATTCTCTATTTTTCCACGAAATTATATACTAATTTTCCAAAAGATTATAGTAAAAGTAACGTACAATGAAGCAAACCAATAATCTGTAATATTCTAATAAATAGTTAACAGAATCCCCGATAGATGGCAATATAAACGAAATGATGAGATAAATAAAAAGTCTGTAATATTTCATAAAATAGTTAACCAAAATATCGATAGATGGCTTAGTAAGAAGCCAGACAAGAGTCAAATAATTTCATCACTTCTACGAAATAGTTTAAATAAAAACCAATAGGTGGCAGTAACCAAAATATCAATAAATGCCAGTACAAGTAATTAATACTCATTTAAATCAATTTTTTCCATAGATGGTAGAATCCAAATCGGAAATAAGATTTTCTCTTCAAAAACTTTAATTTCGATTCTGCGCATCACATTCTACTTCGATTACCTTTTAGTAGTACCCCTATTTATTTGAATAAGTGGTAGGTACATAAAGAAATGGGCTTTATGAATTGTATGGAAAGATTATATTTTCCAAAACGCCTTCCCTACTAAACTATGATTCCAAAGCAGCTAGTTGTTCAATGATTTTAGAAAGTGTGTTAGAATTAGACGTGCGTTATCTTCTTACCTTGCACCTCGAGCAGCCCTCGTGGCAGCTGGCACGTGGCGCCGCAGTCGTGTTGGCAGCACTTAAGCACGCCTGGACACCCCGAGTCGCGCTCGCACGCGCGTACGCACGCCGCATCCCACGCGCTCAGTTCCCCGGCGCGCGCGCACCAGCCTGCCTTCTGCTGGCTTGTTAGGCAGCGGGACACACACTAGAAATAAGGAAAACGAACATTTTAAATGAGAGAAAAAAGGTTTTCTAATCATCACCATCCTAGATCTAATCATTTCAATATATACTCATATATGTACGAGTACGTATAACAAAGTGGGTTTGTTTTAGTCGTCACAAGGGCCCAATTTGAAATGTTAACAGGCAGTCAATAGTTTAACGTCACATAGTTGTTAATCTCTCTGCCCGATGACGGTAACCATGACGTCAAAACAAGTCCGAAGCTTTTAGACTATGTTCAGTTCCGTCTTTACGCAATGGGCACGCGGGGCACGAGCCCAGGCCCCCGGTCTGAGGGGGTCCCGGAACTCATGCCCATAGAACCTAGAAAAACAAACTGTATATTGTGTAGGACTCATGGCCGGATTTACGCCAATACCCGAGAGGCCCGGGTCTAGGGTAGTAGGTACCTACTCGTATTTTCCATTTTGAAAGTATTCTACCCAAAAAAACCTATTTATTTTGAATATGCAATCCGTGGCTAACCAGAGTGTTATATTTATGGGCTAACCTAAATAAAACATGGCGGGTTCAATGTTTTTCATACTAATTTTAAAACGTTAGTGCAACAGTTTTACATATTAGATTTCATTCAAACTATTCTCTAAACATTCCCGGCACTAATAAGAACAAACTGTGTTATTTTCAGCGAAACCAGTACAGTGATTTTCGAGAAAATCGAGGATAAGCAAACAAAAAACTTACATTTGATACGAGTATATATAGATCACGTCAAGGGCGTAAGTACAATTATTGCTATAGAACTTATAAATATATTCACAATCAATTATGTTCTTCTCAGCAGCTAACCTTCAAAGAATCTGCCCAGCAAGGGCAATAAAATTAGAAATTTGTGACAGCGATCAGCACATTATTATGTCAAAAGTCCATTTTGGCAACTTTACGGGAGAAACGAAAAACTATATATTTTTTAAACTAGCATGAATTTTTAAATTCATGGATATACTTTAGATTCACCTACAGACTGTGTATACATAATTGATGTATGTAATAAAAATTTTGTTTCTTTGTAATATTAAAAAAAAAGCTTTAATACCATTTTGGACTGTTTTTGTTTTAAAATATTAGGAATTCTAAGTTTCAATCAAAGATCTAAGTAATGAATCGCAAATAAATCAAATATTCAGCTATTCCACCAAACATAATGTTTTTTTCCGGATTAACCTATTCGATTTTTGTTCAGATGGAACATCTGTTGACCTTCTCCACAAGTCTAGGATCAATTTTCAATTTTTTTAAATAACTTATTGAAGCTTATAAGCCCCATTGTAATATGTTTTTAATAATTGAAGATATTATGAATAACTCTCAAAATGAGACATGAATCCGAAAAGCCACAGAAAAGAAAAAGATAACGGTAGTATGGGAATTAATTGAAGATGATATTAACAGTTCTGAGAAATTGAATTATGATACGGATTTAGGGAGCTGTAGCTCAGTGGATTTGAGCGCAAGATCCAAGATAGACCATGAGGTCCTGGGTTCGAGCCCCAGCTGCTACCGTTAGCTTTTTAATACACCATCATGTTAAATAGATTTACTGGCTCAACTAACGCGGCTCTTCCTCTGAGAAACTGAGACGTAGCTTTGTATTCTAATCGCTTCAATTTATCGCGACTCTGTTTTTTTTTATCAGTGATAATAAAAAGTCATACAATCTTGAATCGTCGAATCCAATGGGAGGATTTTCATTTATTTTATTTTATTTAAAATATAGCATTGTTACAAAATAAACATGAAATGGAGTAAGTATTTCTACGCCAGTGAAGAAAACTGACTCTTGAGTTTGGCGTAGAAGTTGCAGACGAATATGTCGTCAGGTAGAACATCTACGATTATGGGGTAAAGACTAAAGTTTTACTTTCGTAACAGAAGAAATCGAGTGGGAAAGTACATAATGTGTTATTACGATAATGCTGCCATTATTTTGAACGATGGATTGTAGCAAAATGGCGAGATGTATTTCAAAAGTTGAGTGGGTATTTGATATTTTTGAAAGAATAAGAGAGGAATAAAGAAGACTCGGTATCATAATCTTTGTTAAAATAACCGTGTACGCGAAGGCGTAACAACGTACGAAATTAGTTACCTGCATTGTAGATGTATACGCGATCTTGTAAAAAGCCATAAACGTGAGAAATTCTTTGTATAAAATTTCTGATATAATATAATATTGCGAGTTAGGTGAATGAATACTTATTGATTTTATCAATTATACCGTAAACATTTTATCTTAAACGTTGTAAAGGCGGTCAAAGTTATTTACCTGCCATACACCTTACCTTATTATCTCACCAGGCACGGTGACCGGATAAATCAACACACATATGAATCGGCACATTTTTTAAAAGTGGTATAAATTAACTTGAAGTACGAATAAATAAAATAAAACCAAACCGAAAACCTAATCTAGCCTAACCTAACCAATACATACATTTTTTTTTATATGAATACCGCACAAGAGTCCCAACTGCTCCCAACCGTCTGGAGCCAGTGAGACTATGGCATTCCCAATTGGGGAATGTTGTGAGGCTGAAGGTATTGGGGAGGGGAAGGAGAAGGGGAAGAGGAAGGTGGGGAAATACCTGGCTATTCAGATCTGGTCACCAAACAGCTAAAAGCCATTTCAAGCAACGTTTCAATTCTGAATGGTGGTCTTTCACCAGGGCGATACTGAGAGTATCTTCCACTCTGGAACGTGCGCAAATATACTATATATTATTTTTAAATGAATTAATTGTGAAACAACACAAATTAATTAAATAAAAATTACTTGCGCACGCCGGGATTTGAACCCGCGACCTTCGGATTCGTAGTCGAGAGCCTTACCCCTCGACCATGGAGGCCGTCAAATGTTTTCACATATGTTTTTAAATAATAATAATTATTATTGTACTCACATATATATATATATATATATATTTATTAATGATTAATTGGGTTTGGTGAGATTATGTTTTCGAGACAGTTTTTTTTTCGCACTTTAATGACTTTATATCACTTTTAAGTGTGCCGATTACTACGTGTGTTGAATTATCATGGAACCAGCATGCACATATCTGAACGAAAAAATGTCACATTAGGGTCTTGATTTTCTTTAAGTAAAGAATGCTTCATCGTGCCATCTTCGTGTCCAATGCTTTCTTTATAGATAAATAAAATTATGTTTCCGACATTACAGCGCATCAGAACGGAGTGAAGGGTAAAAATGAGATCCTTTGAAATATAAATTAAACTGCACATTGCGATTCTGACGGCCGTTCTTCCCAACCTTTCGAATGATCAATCTTAGGCACCGGTCAGCCAAGTGTTTTGTTGAGCATCCGCTCTGTTTGCCTGTTTCCAAGCATTTTTATCCTAAATTGTCTAGGGAGTTGCCCGCTCACTTTCGTTGACTATGAAATAGTGCCCGTCCCCTTTCATAGAAAATAAAATACTTCCCGCCCACTTTCGTAGACGTACATTTGACATTTGACGATTCTCTTTCCTTAAAAACAAGATAAAACCTAGTTTATAATAAGTCACATATGTTAGGTTATCTTCAGTTTTATTTAAATCATACAAAAACGTATTTTGACAGTCGACAACGGAAATAAATCCTTGTCATTCAATATTCGAATCGCTTAAAATAGATCGCAAACCAATAATGACGTTTGACATTTCACTGACATTTGTTAACCCTGTTGACACTTTTTATAACTAGTCCTCTGTTGAGTGGAACTTAATTCACAAAAATCGATATCGTGAATCGATCGCAAATTTGATTGGGAATTTCGTTGGGAAGGTCGTATTCGTACATTTGAACAATGTGGAGGCCAAATTTCGGCTCAACAGTCGCTCGGTAGCGTTGGGAAGAAAGGCCGTGATAGCAATTTATTTCTAGTCTAAATTTAATCATTTAACATTTTGTATTTCTACATTTTAATCACGCTTATTTTGTATTCGTACGAGTTAAAAATGGCTTCTAATGAAAGTAACTAGTTTTTTAAACAGTGGGATTACCGTATTGCATGGTGAACTGCATCGCCTGCGATTCACAGAATGGTCAAACCTTTAAAAAGATCCCCCTCGCATGTCCACCGCACAGTTGGCATAACTTGTTAATTATTAAGTATTTTTGCGGTTCTAGGAAAATGCGATATACCCTCACCACTTGCATATTAAAATCACGCTAGCATCTATTAGGTTCAGGTGGTTAGTATCGTCCTGCCGCCGAGGGGTCCTTTGTGACCTCTCTTTCTGTTACATGCGACGTTTATGAGGAATATGGAGAGGCTATAATGGAGCTATCAGTGGCATGCCTATGTTGGATGTCGGCTGTGAACTTTAGTGCCCTCCGACAGAGAACGCCCTTGTGAAACCGGTCAATATTTCACACAAATGACATATACATCTTCACGTGCAGTTTTTAATACAAAAATTACTTGATTGTATTCGAATAAATATCACCCTATGCTATAAATTCAGTGAAAAATTTTAATATTATGTACTATAATAATTTTTCGAACCGTGTATGCAAATGCGTGGGTTCTGGCATAGATATCAGATATGTACCATAAAACACACACATACAGAACATAACCTGAGGCGCTATTCCCGTTCTTTTTAAGGAAGATTCCTTAACTTTTTCCTTAGGGTTAAAGCTTTCTTACTTAACTGCGGTTCCGATTCTCTCGGATGACAGCTGTCAGCTGAAATCATCAAAAATGTCAATATTTGCGACGTTTTAACAAGAGAAAAACTCAATATTTGCGATGTTTTAACAAGAGAAAAACTCATTATTAATTATGTTAACAATTACGTTATTATTTACTTTATACATAATTAGCTAGTAAACATTATTAAACATTACATAGATGTTGACATTTTCGACAATTCCACGTCAAGCGCGGCGTTGAAGAGAGTCAGTACGACCGGCCGAGTCCAATGAATTCGATACCGAAGGCGGTGGACTCACTCCGAGTTCGCAAATCCGGATTCACTCGTTCCGAACTCACACTCAAGGAACCGCAAAGGTTTTGGATTGGAGTCAGAAACGAAAGGCGTCCCTATTCATTAGTGTAATATGAACGATTTTTGATTCAGGAACGGCGGACCTATGCGGACCGAAAGGAACGAAAACCGAGTCCATGTGGTTAAACTTAAATGAAATAAATGAAATTAAAAAAATAAATGTTATGAATAATATAAATTTTTCAAATGAATGTTTCTTTCTTTCATGTTTAGAGATAGTAATAGTCATCACTGGGCACTACTTTCGCTGTCAAATCAATTATGACACCCAAACGAAAAGCAAGAATTCATAAGTTCATAAGTTTATTCCAAAAACAAAAAAAATGAGCTAGTATTCTATAAAAAAACACAGTACATACTAATTTAAAATAAATAATTAATGATAAATTACCATGCGATTATGACACGATTATGATACCATTATGGTACGACTATGATACAATACGATTATGACACGATTACGATGATTGTAATACGATTATGGTACGACTATGATATAGTATGATTATAAAACTATTATAATACGATTACTATACGATTATGATATTTTTTTAGAGATTATTTATGGTACGAGGAGGATTTCAGGCGAATTTTTTTTCTAGATTTATAAAGAATGAACCAAATTCATTACGAAATTAAGGATTAAGAATACGAAGTTTTTTTAAAACACCAAAATATCAAGCGTCGTCAAACTGACCGTTATTTCGGGTTAACTTTTGCGTTAGCTCGCTAAGCAGGTAATCTGCGTAACGTAATGCGAGTGTGTAGTGGTACAGGGCCATAGGGTGGTGGGTATTAATATGCGGTGCGGGATGGAATTAATCCCGAAACAGCGCTAAATAAAGGCTTCAGAGCAAACGTGTTAATTACCTTGAGGAAGAGACGGCGCCAAAGGGGTTCGCTAACTAGCCTCATCACATTCGTCATAAGCGGACAGCGGGCAGAAGCTCTCAAATTGTTTAGTGTTTTTATTAAAAATAAGCTGTTTTAAAACTACCTCCACGCAGGAAGCTTGTGTCACCATTAATATGAAGTGTGAAAAGTCCTTTAAGGGCCATGAGAGTGTGCCGCCATACAGCGCTATGTATTATACTTATTGTCACGCGTCGATGCTGGTGTAGCCATGTGATACCAAGCAATTAAATCGAGCGTAAACAACACATATCGACTGTTTTATAAACGCATCGTCATCTCTTGCGTTTACTGCGTTACTGATTTGTCTCTTAACCTAAATGCAAACTTTAACTTCTTAACGCGATCCGAATTACCAAACTGTCAAAATGTGTTGTTGTTGACCCCAGATTAGAGACCCATAGAGCGCTATATATCTGGTTTGGCGCCACGCTGGTGTTCCGGTGAAATAAATCCATTAAAGAGGGGCATTCAAAAATACACACTTTAAAGTCTGCTAACGCAAGAAATATAACGAACGATTTATCTATAAATTTTACACGGGTAGTTAGAAAATATATATGGTTTCTATGGAGAAAAGTACTAAGACTGTAAGCTTTTAAGTTCTATATTGTTAACTGCATATTTGAAAATTCCCACTACAAAAGTTTAGTTCGACATCCGCCCGCCAGAGGCACTGATTTCGCCTCTGTCGAACAAAGAGAACTACTTTACGCACACGTCACCCGTGAGGATCGGGCAATTCGATAACGATCGGATTGAATTCGAATCGAAGGATAAACATAACTTTACCAATTATTGTGTGAAGCGTGCTGACTGAATATATTGTATTATAAACATTTGGCATTAAAATGCATCGTTAACAATATGAAATACGTACCAGAATTTCAGGTAAAACGCTAAAAAATCCTTCACTACTTTTCAAACATTTTGGTATATATTTCATAGAATTAAAAAGATTACAGCTTGAGGATTTCTGTCACTGGAAACTTTAGACATGTTCCTAAGTAATCATATGGAATTTACAGATAAATTATTTGTTGTATTGCTTCCGTTAGAAACCTTCACGGTGATGTTTAGCGCCTCATTTGTGTGCTCGTCCTTAATGAGAAATTGAACTAAAACTGGGGCTTGAAGAGACCAATGTTTTGGGAGGGAGGACACACGAAAGCCACGATCACCAACTCGGTTCACAGCGGTCATGATATTGCGACATCAAATTTACAATGGAGAAATAATCCATATCACAGCGACAGTCCTTGTGACATGTTCGGGTATTAGAAATGTTTGATCACATGTTTTTTTTCTAGAACATAATTTAAATAAATACCTACACACTAATTTCACTAATACTTTTTTTACAGGAGATTAGCTTCATAGTTGAGATGTTGACGAACACAAGAAAGAGTTGAACAAACGATGCGTTCTTATTCGACAAATTTAATGTCAAACGTCCACGAAAGTATTTTGTTGGGCACAAAATTGGTGTCTCCCGCGACTGTCACTGGTGCCAAATGATCCAATGAAGCTACGTAGTGCTTCGGAGTAGCATTATCAATTTAAATATTTTTTAAATAATTTGTTTTTCACCAAAACACTCAACAATAATCCACAGCATTGTTAAGGCTATAATGGCAAAAATATAGTTAACATACATTACATAGTTATAACCTAATTGATGGTTCGTAGTTAAATTTATTATAGGTCGTGTGGAAAATATCCATGTTTCCTGCGAAGCAGTTACTTAACGGTATCGTAATAAATTATTTTTAATTTCTTCAATAAATGTGTAATTATTTTGTGGCATCATTATTAATAAAATTAATAAGAAATACTTTGTGTACACAAAAGAACTTACAGTGATCCGGCTCACTAAACCGAGCCGCTTCGCCCACCACTAGTGCATACAAATATTTCTTATTGAGTTTACTAATTTATTTTTTCGCCAGTGTTTCAACGATTGCATTCCTTCCATTAAAATAAGGGTATTTTTATCAGATGGTGCCCCGAATTTGAACTAAGTAAGTAGTTTTTTTCAGTTATTTAGGAACTGCAAGCCAGAGTGGTCCAACATTTCTCTGTCATGTCAAGTTCGGAGAAAAAAGGGTTGCTAGTAAAAAAAAGTTTTTTTATCGTTAAGTTCGTGTGAACCTTTAACACCTCTGACCTGTTATGGGATCCTGGTATTCGCTATGGACCCGCCTTTCACCGCCCCGCCCAAGGCCGCGGGCTGCAGTTATTAACCTCTGAACGTAGGCAGATTATTACTGCTGAAACCCAGAACTGAGATTAAATTTCTGAAAAGGGACTAACGTTTTTACTCCTACTTCACATCCTCCTATCCAAGGGGAGTCTGAATATAGAGCGACTATTCTTACTATTTTAGGATAATTCGTTTAATTATGTTTTGGCGGAATAATACAAGACGTACCAATTTAGTTCAATATATTTACTGCAATGGAAGAGAGCTAACAGACACAGTCGGTCCCTTTAACCTTTATTTTGCCCCTCTCTTCCACATTGTATTTCACACATACGCTCAGACTGGTTCATTGAAAAAAAAATTAATAATAACTTCGTGGAATTCAAAACACAACAAAAAAATCGAAGTTTTAAAAATAAAATAAAATAATAAATACATTAAAAAAAATCTCTTAAGTAACAAAATAAACAACACCCTAGTTTTGTTTATGGAGGTAGTTACATCTTTATATAAATATATACACATCAAAGTATATTATGTATGTTAGAAAAATGAATTGTTAAAATACACATGAATCATTATATATTTTTCTTGAATAAATTATTACTTACGTTTAAAAAAAATCACATCTCTCCATACTTAACTCAATCACTCACTCAAACAGACTAATTAGCAAACTTATTGAGTAGATATGTATGACGTTTTAGTTTGCTTTAAATTATTACTGGACTACCGATGTTTTAAAATAGGCTATTTTAGAAATGATAAATGGAGGACTCTAATGTTTTTAGCAATAGTTATTTATGTGAATATAAAATAAAATCGACAGTATTGACGTAAAAAAACTTTCAGCTCTAAGGTGCAGCCAATTTGCAAATTTTCTTCGAGTTTCTTGAGTTTGTCCATGTGGTGCGAGGTCGGAGGCGGTTTTTCCAATCTCCGAGGTTCTTGCCACTGATTGTAATATTATCTTTTCTTAATCCTTGCAAACAAGATGTCTAGAGTTCTACAAAATATCGATGGAGCGCTATTTAAACCCAAAATTAACCTTGGAATTTAAATAAACCAACCTATATGAGCAAATATTATGGTTGTATACTCCATACTCCCTTCTTCTAACTATAGCTGCATATACCCAGGATTGCTACAAATCTGTTTTTGAAAATATAGCTCCTCCTCAATTTGTGATAATAAATCATTTATTTTTCATAGAGGGTAGTTTTTAATGACTAGATTTGGATTACATGTTGCTTTATAATCACCACATAGAACAATCCTTTTTGACAATATTTACTATCGGCGAAGCAAACTTCCTCGAAACTACTGAAATCAGTATACCTTCTCTTTCTATATCGGTCTCTACCTCGTGTCTTAATGAGGAGGGAATTACTCAGGAAACACATTTAAAATTTTCTTAAAAGTACCTACATGTATTTAATAAAATTTAAAAAGGGGAAAATAATAATAATAAAAATAGTTAAACAATTTTAAATAAAAATAAATAATTTTTTTTTTTTTTTTTATATATTTATTTCTTGTTAAAGCAATCCCGATGAGTTTCAAAACTCATTTTAGGACGGGAGGAATTTACAATACATAAGTAGAAGATAGTACATACAATTTTACATTGACAGCAAAATATCAAAAATACAAGTTTCACATACAAACAGAAATAATTTTATAAGGCCAAGTTAAATAGAACAACACACAAGAGAAAATATATAAGGGAACAACAAAATATACAAATATGGATTTACTGATTTTCATTTTTAAATATCCTTAAAAAGTATTCTTTTATACCATCATTTTGGGATTTTTTATTTTTCTGGATGGTTTTGTACATATCTGGAAGCGAATTATAAAGTGTGTAGGCAATGTAGTTTAAAGATTTTATTCCATATTTTGTAGTGTGTGTTTGAGAAATGCGGATTTTATTGTTATTTCGAGTATTGTGGTTGTGGATGTCTTGATTGTAAAGTGGCTTGACGTTAGTGTGAGTTGATTGCTGAGTAATTTGTAGGATGGTGCTGGTGATTTCATACTTAGGAAGGATCGTGATTGGAAGGATACCGGAAACTGAGTAGATGTCCCTGACATGAGTGTCCCATGGAAGTCCAAAAACATTTCTGAGGGCTCGGTTTTGAACCACCTGCAGATCAGCAATCAATTTCTTCGAGGCAAAGCCCCAGATACAGCAGAGATAGGAAATGTGTGAATGTACCATGGCGTAATATACTGCAGTTAGTAACGGAATGGGTAGTAATCCTTGAAGTCTATATAGCACACCAGTTATGGGGGTAATTTTCTCCTTTACATGATTTATGTGGAGATCCCACGAGAGTTGAGAATCTACTATAAGGCCCAAATATTTTGTTGTCGTTTTCTTTTCGAGGCAGTTGTCACCAATTTTGATATCGAGGCTGGAATTTTTCTTGTTGCCGAATAGTAAATAATGCGTTTTTTTTACGTTAAGGGTCAGTTTATTTATTCTCAACCAGGTTGTGAGATGGGAAACATCGGTATTCATTTCCATTTCAAGTTCCGCTAGGTTTTTTTTGTTATAAAAGATTACAGTATCGTCCGCATAAAGTTGAAGAGTTCCTTTAATGCCCCACTTTGTTATGTCATTAACATATATTAGAAATAGCAACGGTCCAAGAATTGATCCCTGTGGCACTCCACATGTTATTTCACCCAATTCACTCATTTTTCCACCCAGTTCTACTGCCGAAAAGCGATTTGATAGGTAAGATCTGAAAAGTTCCAGAGGAGTACCAACAATACCCAAATGTTTCAGTTTTTCGATCAATACGTTATGGTCCACCGTGTCAAACGCCTTCTTTAGATCAATAAATATTGCCGCTGTAAAATCTCCATGGTCAATATGTTTCTGCAGATTTGATATGAAATCGAAAGCTGCCCATTTAGTGTTAGATCGTCGTCTGAAACCGTATTGTTTTGAGGTGAGAATTTTGTTTTGTTCGAGATATTTCAATAGTCTTTCTTTGATGACACATTCAAAAATTTTGGAGATAGCTGGAAGTATAGAGATTGGACGATAATTTTGGACATTTTTTTTACATTCGTCTTTATGTATAGTAATAATTTTTGCAACTTTTAGTTTGTCTGGAAAGATACCTTTTGACAGAGAGAGATTTATTAAGAATACGAGGTCATCCACCAGTTCCTCCTTGCAGTTTTTGAGAAGGAGAGAGGTTATACCATCGGAACCAGCTGCCGCTTTAGATTTGAGGTTGGATATGATCCGTAAGATTTCTGTTTTATTTGTCCTGATCATGTTAAAAGATTGTTTTGCTTGAGGTGCCGTGTAGATGGTATTTAAATCAGTGTTTGAAGTTTTTATGACTGATGCGAGACTCTCCCCAACTGAGAGAAAATATGTGTTGAAAGCGGTTGCAATCTCCTTTGGTTCTTTTACTTCTTCGTCATTTATGACTAGCAATTTACAAGCTATTGTTGGGTTTCGGAAGCTATTTGATATAATGGAGTTAATTGTTTTCCATGTTCGTTGTGGTTTATTCATGTTTTCATTAAGCAAATTCGTATAATACTTAGTTTTAATATATCTTCTATAGTTGGTGACAGTATTACGAGCTTTATTTTTTTTCTGTTGTCAAAGGAATACTTCCTTGATTTCGTTTCCAAAGTTTAAATATGCTATTTCGTTTTTTAATCAGCCTATCAAGTTCTGCATCAAACCATGGAGTATTGTTAGGTCTTTTGTCTCCTATATTAGTTTTTAGTTTTGTTTTACACGAATTCATAACATTTTTGAGATAGTCAGCGAAGTTATTATAATTTTTGTTTACATCGTCAGACGAATGGGTAAATTTACAAGTTTTAAGTGTGTTATTTAATTTTTGATAATTTATTTTGTAAGCATTTGATAGGTTTCTTGCGGATCTGTTATTGGGGAGGTTTTTTAGGGAATTTTCATAATCCAATATAAGTATATTATGGTCACTAAGGGGATCAATCATCATTAATAAGAAAAATAAAACAGTAATAATAATACCTACTAAATAAAATAAAATATAAATAAAAAAAATGAATTCAGATGGCGGATTGCTCTCCCCATGGGTGAATTCGGATATAGATTTGTACGACTCGTTCGACAATTTAACATGTGGCGAGGTCCCCGAGTGTGCGACTCCGGCATAAATAGATTGATTTGTGCCAGAATCCTACTGTTCGATACGTGGTCGTTAATTTAATTTAAAAAATATATTTCAGCCGGGCGAGTTTCAACAGAATGGTAGTTTGTCATATTAAGAATAAAATTTGATAGATATTCCATTAGGTCAATTAAAAAATGAAGATACGCTATTGAGACAGCGCGCGCTGTTTCACTGAACTGAGTCCAGTGGACACACTTGGGACTTACTGCGTTTAGTATCGCACACATATTTCTTCGTCAAACAAGCTGTCACCAGCTGCCATTACAATATACGTAAAATAACATATATTGCTTTCAAACATATATTATTATCCTTTTCATCGGCGTTGTTCGTTTTAAAACTGAAAATAAGAAAGTGGCGCATTTTTTGTTCGATTATAACGCGTCTTGTATTTTTATAATGTCGTTGGATATTCCCAGGGATATTATCCATAAAGGCACAAAAACATGTACTGCTCATTTTTTTATGTTCTCTTTATATAATTAATATGTAGGATGCTTCATACGGTGCCCAGTTAAAACATTTCGACTAGCACCCATATTTTGTAAAGTAGTACAATTGGAATGAACGAGAATTGAGAATGACAAAGCCCAGCAGTTTGTATACGAGGTGTGTTCAATAGAAAATTTTGAATTTTCGCGGGCTGTGTACATTCGACTGTCGTTTTTTTTTTGTTATGTTGGTACACATATGTTTATCATATGTTAGCATTATCAGCCATTTTGGATCGGTGGTTTGGTTTTGACAACTGGAAAGGTTAGTCACGTTTTGTTTTTTCTTCGATTATACATCGATTTTTTGGATTTTTTGAAGAAATGCTGATAAGGACATAGAAAACAAAGCAAATCTAAAATTTCACTTTAATGCCCCAGAAAACGGCTATCAAGTTCCGACCAAAACTAGGAAATTCCTCCGTAGGATTAACAATAATTAACATTTTTTTTAAAAAAAGAATTTTTTTTTTGAAGAAATGCTGATGAGGACATAAAAAATAAAGCAAATCTAAAATTTCACTTCAATCGGACTGATGATGCCTCAGAAAACGAACCTGAATAAAAAAATCGAAGAACACCCAAAACCGTGACTAACCTTTCCAGTTGTTAAAAACAAACCACCGATCCAAAATGGCTGATATTGCTAACATATGTGTACCAACATAACAAAAAAAACGATAATCGAATATACACAGCCCGCGAAAATTCAAAATTCACCTTTTCTTTTGAACACATCTCGTACTCTACTGCACATGCTGGTGAAATTTAATTTTGCTGTCGAAAGTAACCATGGTGTAAATGAGTACATAATTTCAGTTCAGCACAAATCTCTTAGGTATATAAATTTTAAACTCAAAATTACAATTGAAAATATTGATTACCTAAGTTTGATGAATCGATTACATCTCATTACGCTGTCTGATAGGAGAATTACGTCAGACCTAGTTGTATTATTTAGAATCATTAACAACCTAATTGACAGCCCTACCATCCTCGCCACTATTAAATTAAATGTACCGACCAGGAACACAAGAAAAACTGCAACATTTTTCTGCAACACTTGCACAACCAACATCAATCTCATTCATTAACCAATAGGATGCATGATCTGGGCAACAGGTTTGGAGGTGTTGTTGATGTATTTGCTGACTCCATTTATACAGTAAAGCGTCATCTATACCAGAATATTGATGAATCCTACAATATATAATGTAGCGTTAATGATTTGTTTTGGTTTTTTATTTTATGTCACTGTTGAACGTTTGAAAAAGATTGTTCATTACTTTATGGTTTAGAATCTCTATGTACTTGTAATTTTCGATAGCTCTTTATATTATATTTTAAATCCGTATAAAAGCCCAGATGGGCGTATAAACAACTAAACAAATAACATACTGACAGCGTCCTTTTAATATTATCGTATTTTTAATGTAATATAAAATTAGGTAATCTGTCAACATCTGCCAAATTAAAGGTTACATTAATAAAAATTACAAAATTGAAGTTAACAATATTTTGAAAATGGTTGTTCGTACGGCATTTGCAGTTTACCAAGTTGAAATTTTTGTGAAATACATTAATATCGTAAATATTTGTTTATTGGGGAATGTAAACTGTAGTTTAAATGAGATATCCATATGTAAAATGTTTGTCAAGTCGTGCGTTTAGGTACGTGTAGATTGATTAAATTCAATTGACTGAATTTCCATAAGCATGATATTCTGCATATTGTCCCATTTGAATGCTTTTAAAACCAAAATTAGTTACCCGCATTGGCTACGAAATTCCAGACCGAAAAAAATTATTACACCCGTGACGTCAGATCTCACTATTTTGCTGCTTCAACAGAAAAGATAGATTTATACTTTAACGTTTCTGGATGACAGTATGATAATCCTGCTCTATGGTTTAATATATTCTCTTATCTAACAGTGCCACCAATCAATGCGCAGTTCCTTTTCAGCTTGAAAAGTTACTTTAAATAAATGACCTTTCATTCAACATCAAATCGCTCTTTACGTAGAGATATTTTTTAATTGAGATTCCGCTAACAAGTCAATTAACCGAGATCAAATTGCTTTTAGGGCAGTCGACCCAAAATGGTTTTACATATAAATCACCAATATTTTTAATCGTCTTTGTGCATGTCGATGGGGATGCTACAAGGTCGCTGCTCTGCGGTTTCTTGTTCATCCCATTGCCACCCTTGCTGCACCTGACGTTTAAGGTCATTTTTACTCGGCAAAGCATTCTACCTGTATGGAGACTGCGTTGATATCACGGAGGTATGATATTTTGGATACCGGTATTTTTAAAGCATTGTAAAAATATTTAATAGATAAAGAAACCAGTGCAGGTATTATTAACTTTTATTTCTTCGTTATGGAAAGAATGGGCCCATCACTTTAATAGAGAAATTTATTTTTCTTGAAATGTCTGTACCACATCTCAATATTAGGGCTGAATACCTTATTTTACGGGTTTACATTGTTATGTACCTACTCACCTGACCCTAAACTCTCTGCTAACTTCTCTAATTCCTAGTTATTGTTTACTTTAATCAAGTCATTTGTAATGTTCTCTGGTAATTCCTTTAAATATATTTATTATCATATCTGTATCCATGCCCGAAAATTTCTAAAACTAACGGTGCTATTCTTTGTAAATTTCCTTTATAAACTTTATGTTTCCTCAGTCTCGAGCTCATTCCCCTTCCATCATAGGTATAGGGTATAGTTGGTACCTCAGATCATTTCTTACTTTTTTATATGAATACCCCACAAGAGTCCCAACTGCTCCCAACCGTCTGGAGCCAGTGAGACTATGGCATTCCCAATTGGGGAATGTTGTGAGGCTGAAGGTATTGGGGGGGGGCGGAGTATATGGGGAAGAGGAAGGTGGGGAAATACCTGGCTATTCAGATCTGGTCACCAAATACGGCTAAAAGCCATTTCAAGCAACGTTTCAATTCTGAATGGTGGTCTTTCACCAGGGCGATACTGAAAATATCTTCCACTCTGGAACGTGCGCAAATATAATACATATTATTTTTAAATAAATTAATTGTGAAATAGCACAAATTAATTAAATAAAATTTACTTAATTTAGGATTTGAACCCGCGACCTTCGGATTCGTAGTCGAGAGCCTTACCCCTCGACCATGGAAGCCATTCCTAAATCTTTGGTAGAGTAAACTAGGTGCCTAGTTCATAATTCTTTCATCTTTTACATCTAATAAAATACCTAAACAAAGTATGTGACTTTATACTAAATTTACAACCCGAGCCAATAAGAAGGACAGATATATATATATAATAAGCAAGTGAAGAAACAAAGGTACATTCAGTGAAGTACAGTTAAATGAACCCCAAGAACAAGATGTATCAAAATCGACGTTCAAAACTGATAGGTACGTAACAACATTTTGATAGTTTTTCTCGCACGTTCGAAAGTTTTCACATCCCATGTACCCCAGCCTGGCTTTTATCGGCAAATACTTTTTTTTCTACAAAGGTAAAATGCATTTGAAGTAGATTAGATTGAAGGCTTGAAAAAATGTTTTCCACAAATAGACCATTTATTAAACTTCAGCGGTTAAATAATATTACAGGTAAAAATACAGCAATATAATATGACTTTCATTGGGAAAATTTGTGCATGAAACATAGAGCAGATTATTCTTAAAAGTCTTTCCCTTTTCGATGGAATGTATCTACTTCCGGAGTATCATATTTTTAACAGATGATTTGCAAAAGTCATCGAACTGTTTGCATTTAAGTGCAGGTTCGATTCAATGATTTTAAAACCAATCCACGCATGACGAAACTCTTCCAGTCTCGTTCTCGAATCCTTAACTGATATATTATATATTCTTCAAACAGTTATTGTTTATTTATACACGTATTATAAATCCGGTTCTTCGTGGCCCGCCCACATGGAACCGTGGCCTAATTGCTTATAGCACTATTTATTTTTTACTTAGGCGGAATTGCTCCGAGATGACCGGATTTGTACCTACTCCGTGTGTGGTACAGCCGCACTGAGCACAGCACCTCTGGCTTGCAGATTCCTCTCCGGACTACTTCCGGAGAATTTTTTTCGCAGTTTATTGTGATAATTTATCGGAGCACCCCTCGATTAATCAGCGTCAGCAATCAGAGTATGTTGCAGTTGCTATAATTGATTCGTTGCGTAGTTTGTAGTATGTACGAGTAGTATGCACATGCACGTGCTTTTCTTTTTTTCCGTTCGCAAATTTGCGGTTATTAAAAACTAATTATTTATTCTGCTTTCTCTCTTTAATCATCGCATTACTATGATTTGACTGATTTTAAAGTTGTTTCGTGAAATCTGAAACTACAGATGCTAGCCTGTTTTTTTTTAAATATTACTATCCATATTTTGTCTCTCGGTTGCGGATGATGGTGTGTGATGACTGATGACTGATGACGAAATATAATCATTCAAAAGTAAGTCTGTCTGTCTGATCAAAGACAATTAGCCAAAAACAATAAAGTTAAAATACAATATGCATATGTCAGTGTTTTAAAAAAACTTGTTTTTGATTTTCCTTTCTAACTCGATTTTTGTAATCATCAAATCTAATTTGATTTTAAATTGTTAGTGTTACATTTTTTTACGTTATAAGTTACGTTTTATGTTTAGGTTTGTCCAGTAGCACGTTCTAGTATGTTTAGGTTTGTCCAGTAGCACGTTCGAGTATGTTTAGGTTTGTCCAGTAGCACGTTCGAGTATGTTTAGGTTTGTCCAGTAGCACGTTCGAGTATGTTTAGGTTTGTCCAGTAGCACGTTCGAGTATGTTTAGGTTTGTCCAGTAGCACGTTCGAGTATGTTTAGGTTTGTCCAGTAGCAGTTTCGAGTATGTAAGCATAAAAGAAGGAATATAAAAAATAATGTTAGGAGTTTGTGTTGCCAAACTTTTGTTTGAAGCTATACAAAAATCCCGTGTTAAGAGGAACGGCTGCGCTGCCTGTTTCATACATAACTTAATTTTGGATTTGAGGCCAAAATACCCATCCAAACTGAATGATATATGTATATTTTTTAAATTAAAGGTTTAGTAAATATCTAGTACGATTGAGAAGTATTTTATTTATTTTTGTTTTAAATTAAAATAATTTTGATAATCTTAGAGGCAACTTAGATTTGCTGGTTTATCTTATTAAAAAAAATCATATTTGGTATGTAAATATGATTACGTAAATAAAAATATAAAACAAAATATTTAAAACGTTTTTTCGGGTCGATATTTTAAACTATGTATGGCAAATTTGTGTTCCAACGTAAATTGGTCGTTTTTAATTTGATTTAAAATCCAACATAATTCTTATTTTAATTTTTATTAATTTAATATTTCATTATATTTTAAAAGTAGACGGGACAAAACTTTTTATTTTAAATCACCGTTAGCCCACAAATAATTTTTAATGGTGCCTCTAAAATCGCGAAAAATCAGTTCCTTTAATGGACTGTATTTCATAATGTAAAAGAAAAAAAAATTCTCATGCGACTACATATTTACTAAACCTTTAAATTTAAAAAAATATATATACCATATATATATTAGGTATAGGAGAGTATTTTGACATCAAATCCAAAATTAAGTTTTGTATGAAACAAGCCGCGCAGCCGTTCCTCTTAACGGAAGTGTTTTTATGTCGTATTCATCGTCGTATTTTCGAATTTACCTTTACAACTCAATAAACTGTTTATTGTTTCATTGTGGTCCAGTGGTGCTCAATATTAACCTTATGTTTGAATGGTTGGTGAAAGCCACGGCGCACATTTGTTTAATGCTTACTGATATTTTGACATTTTTATAATATTATTTAAATCGATATTATGAAATTGGACTCTAGTATATCTACGAGTATAACAAAGCTGTAATGTTGTTTTCATATTTAATTTTTATTTCCAAAAAAATTAAATATAATTCCATGTGTACATTGATCGCAATATGCATGCACCTATATTGTTCTAATTTTTCACTACATTTGTATGATGATTGTTATTTATTGTTGTTTTATATAATATTGTTGAATTAAACTCCTGCTGACAAGCTCCTTGCGGTGGCTTAGCGGGTACAAGTTCCCATTGTATGTAATTAATATTTTACAATAAAAAAAATAGTTTCGTTTGATACAAACTAGACGATGAAAACTTTATACATTATTTATGTATTTATAACCCTATTGTGAGGTGTATTTAACCCTATTGTGATGCAAATGTGTGTTAACAATTATTATTTTACTTAATTGTATATATATTTTCAAATTTAAAAAAATATATTGAAAAAAAAATTGAGCGCATTCAGCTTATAAATCTACTTTATTATATTTTATTATACATTTCCTAAGCTGTTTCCTCTTCGGAACACTCCTCCATGGCACGAACAATCCTGTCCAGAAATCGTATGTGGTGCCTGTTAAATGACAAAATAAGTATGATGCAGGATCATATAGGAAAATATCGAAACTGATGTGAAATGACATTTAGTTTTCATATTTAAAAAAACATATTTCTTATTTAGTGATTTTGATATACTGTCCGAAATAAAGTCTCCAGAATTTAGCAATTTTAGTATACAATTTCCAAAGTAGATTACATTTTTTTTTGTTTGGAAATCAACACAGTTTAAACTCAATAAACAACCTTAAGCGTTGTGCTGCTGGAAGTGAATAAATGCAATCAAATATTTCATTAAATATTATCAGACTTTAGGACTCTGGCAGGAGTCAACTGTTACATTAATCTCCTCAATTAAGCATGCATTTGTCACACTGGCTTCCGATAAACCTTCCATCTAATTTGGACGGGTTTTTAAAAATAATAATGATTTATTATCGGTAAAACGGATTTAGTTAGAAAACAATTTAAATTCTGAATTCTATGATGTTTTCACATTTATAATGTGTTTCCTTGTATGAAAATGGCCTTAAACGCCGAAACAGCTGTCACAATAATAAAAAAAAACTAAAAATGCTTGCAAAACTTAATAATAACTTTATTAAATATGATTTACATTAAATTTAAATAAAATTAAATGGAGTTCTACGAATTAAACACATAAACAATTATTAAGTAAATGAAACACGTTGTTATAAACCACGAATATATTTTATTTTCACCAACCGGTTTCGTTTAACTTCATCAGGGTAAATATAATAACAGTTATTATATTCAGTTATTATATTGTTCAGTTATTATATTTACCCTGATGAAGCTTGAGTTAAGCGAAATATTTTTTTTGTTATAAACCACGAATATATTTTATTTTCACCGGTTGGTGAAAATAACAAGGTGTTTCATTTACTTAATACAATGTCAAACCACAAAGTGATTGCTTCTTATGAAAATATAAAAATAATTAATGTAGCAGTCGAATTTACCACTATTTATAGGCGTAGTAAAATAGTACACAAATGTGCAAGTGTTTCACGTTTTTGTGGTTTGCCAATACTATCCTTGCTAATATGTGTATTAAAGGGTTCCATGACAATTCAACACACGTCTGAATCGGCACACTTTTATAATTAGTGTTTTATAATGTATAATCTTAGATAGTAAAATTGACAGCCCCGATTTAATTCAGCTGATAAACATTTATGTCCCGGCCAGAAATACAAGATTATCATTAGTATCATTACCTTTCTGTTGCAACAACACTGCAACGTCGGCACATTTTAACACTCCGTTGCATATAATTCAGAACTTTGGTAATATGTATGCGCATATCACAGATATATGGAATGTATCGCTATTACAGTAGAAACATTTACTCACGAACTCATTTATCTACTCTGATATACTCTATGTGGGTGTTCTTCTGTAAATTTATTAATTAGTACGAAATATTAAACACCCGTTGAAGAATACCTCTCGTAATGATGTACGAGTATATAGTAGTTAAATGTGTTTATGATCTATAGGATATTATAATCCATTTAATTTGAAATATTATTAACTAAATTTTATTTTAACAATTTTTTTTCTTTCATCAGTCCTAATTTTTGTATACCCTAAATAGAAGCTTCTTCTTGCTTTGTTATTTACGGATTTTCTTGAAATTTATCTTTGTTATTATACATGCTCATAAGGGCTCTGTACCAGACGTAATAGCACACAAAAAAAATGTAGGGGCAGCTGATCCCGATCTGCGGAGAGGGCTGGGAGGGGAGAAAGCACGACCTACCTTTCCCTCTTCGAGGAGGAACGATATTAACGACAAGATCCTTATATACGACTTTTGTAATTCTACGGACCTTGTCCGTGTGAGGATGCTTGATGCTTGGGTTCATTGAGAGTCAGTAGGCCGATGGAAATCCAGGGTAAGCGGTGGTCAGAAGAAAATAAGGCGAGTAGATGAGAAGTAAGAGCGGGCAGTGGAGAGTGAAGGCGTCTTGTCAGGCGGGCGATTCAAAGCTAATTAACTCGAACTGACTTTCGCAAGCTATTTAAGGCGGTCTACCACGCGCAGACCCACCGCGACCTGGGCACATTCGACAAGCCCCTGTCCCCCTCACCGCCGTACTGCTTAAGTTTTATTTAATTCATTCTAAAAGTAGCGGCTAGGCACATCCCGCCAAACGAACAACACATTTACAATGGCATCGGGAGTCGGAATCGTTTTCGAACAGCGATACAATATTTATTAGACGATCCGACCCCCTTACAAATTAGGCATAATATCAATCTGTACATAACAAATATGAAGATGGCCGCATTTAAACATTCTGGGAGAGGCGATCACGTCCGCTACAGGTTCTTTATTGCTTACATATTTTTCAAATTATATTCTATGTCTTATAATGAACGTTATACTATATAAAAACCGAAAGGCGTTAATGATAAAAAAAAGTAATAAAAAAGGCTAATTGGAGTGGGCTAAACTTAAACTTAAAGTCATTTGAGGTTAAATTAGGTTTTCAGGATATTTTTTTTCGTACTTTTAATGACTTAATATCACTTTTAAAAAATGTGCCGATTCATACGTATATTGAATAATCCGGTCACCGTATTAAAAATCAAACAGATCACATGTCACATATTTCGGGATTCTCCGCGCGTAACTCGTCATTAGATGGCAATGATAAATATGTAAAATAACGAACGCTGGAATTTTATGATCATTACTAATAGATGGGCAATAATAAACAGATAAGATTATATGTGTTTCCACGCTTATTTTGGAATAATAATTTCCATCAATGTTAACGTCCTAACGGCAACTAATTTGTAATTAATGTTACTAAAATATTGACTAATACGGAAGGGTGGTTAGCTTAACTCTGCCCTTCGAAAAATCGAGTCACGATACTAAAAAGTTTTAAACCCGGAATATGTTTGAGACTGACTATGTTGTCTGAATATGTTTGACATTACTCGTTCTATTTGTTGAGCAAACGTAATTTTAACATATTTAAAAAAAATTTAAATCAAATTTAATAAAGTTATTATTAAGATCTGCGATTATTTTAATTTTTTTATTATTGTTACAGCTGTTTCGGCACTCAAAGTCATTTCTAACTGTGGTTAGACCATGTTGAGACGAGTTATTTATGTGATTCTATTAAGGGTCCAGTATAAGACCGCGTATTTACCGATGTTAGGAATTTCAAGCCTCAAACTCAAAACCACGGACCACCACGATCCGGCAGCAGGATTGGGGAAATGTGGATAATCTAGACCACGCCGGATTAAAAAAAATGTTCAGCGTATTGATGCAATACGAAACAAAAAACATTTGCTCTATATTTTTTTCGTTTATTCGCTGTATAAAAATAAATTAATAGAAGCTTGACAGACTTAACTTAGCAGTCGGAAAAGGGAGGATTTTTTTGCCGCTTACTGCAAAGTAAAACAAGTCGATCTGTTGGGATAGGTTAGGGTAAATGATGAGAATGTTTTTTTTTTAATTTGTATATAATATATTAATAATTGACAGTACCCATACAAAGTACTTCCCTTTCACAAAATATTTTTTTGTTGTTACTATTTACGTATTTATTTCTTCACAGCATAATCTTTTATTTTTGCTTCGGAAATATTATAGAAATGGGTAACGTGGACCACCTGCTCAGAAATACTTATAAGCACAGTTTTTGACATGGGGAATTATTTTCATGGTTTTTGAATCAAGGAATCCGATTTTCGATTGTCCACTTGTGGATTCAAGATGGTTGAAATGAATTATATGCTTTTTTTATATGGCTGTTCTTTCAATGGCTTTGGTTTTTATTAATGGTTAAGGAATCCGACTATTACATTTAACTTAGGAACCAAGATGGCGGATGTGAATTAGATCCCGTTTATTAAACGGGAATAAGAATTATTTGTCTTTTGATAATTTTTGGGATTTCGAAACGCTCTTCAATATTGTATACTAAACAGCAGTACAAATATAACATAGATAGATAACAATGATTTACAACCCACTCCAGGCGCAGACAATAAGCTTGAATACAATTCACCAGTAGTTCAGTCAATGGAGGCAATAAGAAAAACTGAAATTTAGCAGGTGAATAATACATATAACAGGGAGTATTTTCACAAAAGTCTCCTATCTTTCCCTTGCCCCTCCCACAAGCAAAGAAGACCAAATATGCTATAATTTGAAATCAAATACGTTTCTAAGGACTTAATAGTGTCCGAGATACAGCGGTTCTAAATTATGCAAATTTTTTGTAAGTTTTTTTTTTTTTTTACATGAATACCGCACAAGAGTCCCAAACTGCTCCCAACCGTCTGGAGCCAGTGAGACTATGGCATTCCCAATTGGTGAATGTCGTGAAGCTGAAGATATTGGGAAGGGGGAGAGGAAGGTGGGGAAAAGAGGAAATACCTGGCTGTTCAGATCTGGTCACCAAACACGGCTAAAAGCCATTTCAAGCTACGTTTCAATTCTGAATGGTGGTCTTTCACCAGGGCGATACTGAGAGTATCTTCCACTCTGGAACGTGCGCAAATATACTATATGTTATTTTTAAATGAATTAATTGTGAAACAACACAAATTAATAAAATAAAAATTACTTGCGCACGCCGGGATTTGAACCCGCGACCTTCGGATTCGTAGTCGAGAGCCTTACCCCTCGACCATGGAGGCCGTCAAGTTGTCATTCTTCGCTATTTTTTAGTGTTTTGGTCAATTTTGACAGTAAAGGAGTAATTTTTCGGTAAAGGTTAATATATACTTTTTTAAGTAGGCTAAAGATGGTACAATTCGAAAAAAAATTGGTCTCCAAGGACCTAATATCGTCCGAAATACAGCTGTTCTAAATGAAGAAAAACATTCTACGTTATCATACTTCGCATTTTTTTTAGTGTTTAACCAATTTTGACAGTGAAGGGGTAATTTTTCGGTGAAGGTTATTTAATATTTTTTAAAGTAAGCTAAATATTCTACAATTTGAAACCAAATTGGTCTCTAAGGACCTAATATCGTCTGAGATACAGCTGTTCTAAATGAAGAAAAACATTCGTTGTTATCATTCTTCGCATTTGATTTAAGTGTACCTCCAAACACTTCAATTCCGATTTTGGACCAAATCGGTAGAGAACTCTAAATTCAAAATGACCATCGAAATTACCCAGGTTGACATTAAATTTGACATCAGCACCCCCCTAACATGACTTACGCCGCTTTCTAACCAAATCGGTGTAAATATCTAGAAATTCAAGATAGCCGCTAAAACTATGGATTTTGATAGGCACAGATCGGCATACTTATGTATGTAGTCAGGGGCGTCAACATTGTAAATTATATGGGCACAAAAAATGTTAAGATTTTAAAAATAATTCGTTCATTCATTAGTTTTGCTTTTGACAGCCTGCAAAGATATAATCTTGTAGATCTGTACCACGTCCGTCAGTTTTTTTCCAGTGCGCAGGTCTTTTATATTGTGCCGTATAATAAATTAATCACTTTTTGGACCATCTTAAAGAACGTTGCAAAGAAATGTGATTACAACAAAAAAAATCGAAAATACGTAATTCTTACATTCCGGTGGCAGTTTAACACCTCTCTTCCCAGCTATTCGTCATAAAACAGACAAAAATATCGAATTTTAAATCGACGTCCGCTCGCCCTGAAGGACTTCTCACAACTGATTTACTCCGGCGAAATAAATCGTTTTATCAACAATCGCGCGGGCCCGAAATTCTCATACGTTTTTTGTATGACGGAACTGAATTTAAAAATTCCTGAACTTTGAGGGAATTACAGTGAAAATCTAGATTTACTGAATTATTTTTAATAAACGCTCTTGGTTCTTGATCTTATTTACTCTGAGATTGTGGAAAGATTTTAATTAAATATGTTTGTAATGGGTGCAGTTAACATAACGGCGAAGGCACTGTCGAGCGTTTTACTTAAAATTACAGTAGATATTTCATATATAATGTAAAAGATTACAGTTTAAGAATTTACGTCACTGAAAACCTTAGACACTTTCGTAACTTTCTGTTAAGAATTTGCAGATAAATTATGTGTTGTATTGCTTATGTTAGCATACTGGGAAGTGACGTTTAGCGCCTTACTTGAGTCTGCCCCCTTAAATGGAGTTCTGCGAATTAAACACTAAAACAAGTAATGAATAATAATAACAACGTATGTTTCAAAATTTCCAGGGCTCATTAAGTTCACGGCAGCACCGACCACGATTCTCTACCCCTGCAAAACGAGCCCTCCTCAGGCAGTATATTTTCGGACCTCTAGGCTCTTCAGTGTGAGAAAAGCTCAGCAAATAGGTACTAAAAAGGTATGATTACCAGTTTAAGATAATTGAAATGTGGCGAACAACCAAATGTTATTCCACGAAGTGTTTAATGTTTAACTGTGTGATCTGGCTAGCGACGGTGAATACACGGAAGAATTATTTTTTAAATGCTTTGCGAAGCGTTTTGGTTGGTGTTTTACTGAAAATAGCAATATTTGGAATTGCCTGTGTGATATTTTAATTACCTACCCACATAATAATAGTGATAATTTGTAGTTTGAAATCTTTAAAACATTATCCAAATGAGCTGCGGAATAAAACAATCACTTGCTCATTTTGTCCAAAATTTACCACTTCTTCGTATTTAGAGCTTAAAATTGCGTGTTCTTTAAATACATAATTATAAACAATATAATTTTGATTGTTATTTGATGTGATGTGAGTAACATTCTAATTCAAAAATACATTATTAATGTTTTCAGTACATATAACAAATATATGCTGCCGTTCTTTGAATAGTTGGTGGTGTAATGGTAATGTACGTTGCCTTCCGGGCAGCTAATCTGGGTTTGTTTTACCGCCGTGTCAATTATTAATTTTTAATGATTTATTTATAATTTCCCGTAATTTTTCACGGGTCTGCGCTACTATGTTTTAATTATGAGGGTTCATTTGTTTATTCTTTAAAGTTTGGTTTAGGTATGTGTGCATATTTTTGTATTAACTCATCATTGTCATCGCCGTTTGATCCTTTTATGTCTCTAAGGATACTCTGCTTGAGACATTTTTTGGAAGTGTGAGAGTAGTATTTATTACAATAAAAATATTATACGTATATCATTACCTCGCTGCTACAAATCTCAATCCGCCTGTTGTGATGGAAAGAATATCAAGAACAGTTTATACAAGATGTGCTTAGAGATTTCAGAGACAAGGGTCTTTTAGGTACATTGAGGCCCTAAATCAGAAGTGTGGGCCAATTTCAAAAGTAGGGCACACTTGCGAATCATGCAAAGTCAACAATTGCGTACTATATTAGTACCAGATGCCAGACACACTGAATTATTCAACTTTGCTCCTTACTTTCATTGACCTAATAGAATAATTATATTTGGTTTTGGTACCTTGGGATAGGTTCTTAAAATATGTTATTTTTTAAGAGTACGCCAACTTCTTCACAATGTTCGCAATGGCATTGTTTCATAATGCTTAATTGTTTAAAAATTAATCTATTAATCGATGTAAGCACCTTTTCAGAATCATTGAAAACCTGTAGAAAAAATCCTATATTAAAAAATACCTCCAAAAGTCAATAAAAAGATGTTGTTGACCTTCGTGCATTTTAAGAAGCCGGCAAAGACTTTCATTATTCCCGAACGCCATGGTTTTGGGAAGGTCAACCGAAACAAAACTGATGGTATTTACATACTGTAGCCACGTCCTCGGATAGTGGAAATCAAATAGATTACTCTAAAAACGACTATTCAAAAACCTTCACTGAAAACCATGACATTAAATTATATTGACAAAAGTAACACAAGTGAGTCAGACTTCAATTTGCATAGTATTGATTATTTTGTTTTTGAAATTTACCTTAAGTATCAATTTTAGGGCAACTTCTATTTTAACTAACTAACTAACTAACCATCACGACGTTTCCCCGCAGGGGTAGGCAGAAAGGACGGACCGCCAAACAACTCGATCTTGGCATACACTTCTTGCTTCATTCACTGTCATACAACGTCTCATACATTCTCTTCTGTTATTCCGACTTCTGACATGGCCCGACACAAGTATTTGATTCACATGATCGCGCCATGTCTTCCTCGGACGTCCCCGGCTTCTTCTTCCATCCACATTCGAGTCATATATTCTCCTTACACTCCTCTCTTCGTTCATTCGCTCTACATGCCCAAACCATCTAAGCGTCCCTTTCTTAATCTTGCTCACTACGCTTACATCAGCCTTGCATTCTTTACGAATCTCAACATTTTTCACACGATCATACATGGTTTTACCACACATTCGTCTCAGAGATCTCATTTCTACAGAATTCAGTCTACTTTAATCCTTCCTCTGCCAGGTCCATGCCTCACTGCCATACATCAGGGTTAGTATCAGCATTCCAGTCCACTTTTATTTTAAACATTCATAAATGACTTTTCAAAATGTTATGCGTTTTGAGGAAATTGACTATGTAAAATACATAATTAAATCTGTGACAAAGTAGCTGATTTATTTCAGTGTTGACTTCAGACCGCTATTTAAATAATAATAATTATAAGAACTTATCTCCTGACAACCAGATTCAAAGATATTAACAACAAAAACACCTAAGTTGAATCTATATTTTTTTTTATTGCGACTCGGGTACGTTTATCATTAAACCACAAAACTAATAATTTTGTTATTCTCATTGATATGACACCATTGCGTGCAAAACTTTTATAAAAATAACTGTAAGTTTCCTAGAGTTCCAACTTTTGTCTAAAATCACTTCAAGGGTGCCTAAAGTTTAACGCTTCGTTCAAGGCCTTTTATAAAAACGATTTTCCTAATACTATTGTATAACGTGTCATTCATATAAAAGTTTAATTTGCGAAGGATTATTTTTATGCCAAATTTCAAAAGCATTATGTTGAAGAAGTTAGAAAAATATTACGAACACTAATTGATTTTCTCTCGGCTTTCAACTCGTATTAAGGGTAGTGTTTTAACAAAGGTTCTGCTGTTCAACCCCACACTTGCAATACTTGACTTAAGTCGACTTACAAAGTTTAAAGGTGGTCTGGGAATATTTTCTAAGCACGCTGTAATAAATAATTAACAAATTGAAGAAGTTTTCCTGCGATTTCTTAATGAAATTTCTAAAATTAAACATTTCACCTGCGTTCAATGGATGCAAACTTTGCCCCGAGCGAAGAATTTCGTAATTATTAAAATTGTGTTTCTGATAATATTATCGGATAAATGTGTAGCCGACAAGTTGTTTGGTGAATTAACCTTTTGCATTTATCTTTGAGAATTGTAATCGCTAGGTCGCGTCAAGGGCCTTGTTAAAATGGTGCTGGTGTAACGAAACGATTACTGAATGTTAAAATTTAATTAACTTTAATTAATCCATACTACTTTTACAGCGGCTCAAATCAGAATACTTTGGGTGGTACAGACAGGATTCCATGGAATTGCAAATTCAATTGTGATGTGTAGTTATAGTTCGTCTTTTAACTAGCCGAAGGTCGTATGATGGTCTGTACATCTTTGTCAAACTGGCGATACTCAATCTCAACTAATTTGTATTAAGCATAGGTACTCTGCTCCATCCGCGTATTGTCATTCGTTGCTTCTTGCCATTTAAAAAAAATATATATTCCAATATATCGTATTCACGGAAATATACTCGTGGAAATGCGACATGACGGCCTCCATGGTCGAGGGGTAAGGCTCTCGACTACGAATCTGAAGGTCGCGAGTTCAAATCCCGGCGAACGCAAGTAAATTTTATTTAATTAATTTGTGTTGTTTCACAGTTAATTCATTTAAAAATAATATATAGTATATTTGCGCACGTTCCAGAGTGGAAGATACTCTCATTATCGCCCTGGTGAAAGACCACCATTCAGAATTGAAACGTTGCTCGAAATGGCTTTTAGCCATTTTAACCAGATCTGAATAGCCAGGTATTTCCCCGCCTTCCTCTTCCTCTTCTCATTCCCCTCCCCAATACCTTCAGCCTCACAATATTCCCAAATTAGCGATGCCATAGTCTCACTGGCTACAGACGGAAAAAAAAAATTAAAAAAAGAAAATAAGTTAAATCCCTAAAGTAAAATTCCTGTTATATTGAGCGTCTGACCTTTGTCTTATTCTAATGTAAAATATTAATGACTTTTTTTTACAGAACACAATTAAAATAGGTTATGACATACCTAGGTAAATTCGTTGGGTCTGTTTTCTTAAGAATTGTTTTTTGAAACAAAATAATAAATACCTAAGTTCCTGTGCTTATTTTTTTGTCTTCACAAAAAGCTTTTCGTTTCAGAATTTTCAAAGATAGAAACGTTGTTCATTATTAGTGATGAAGTATGTTGTTATCTCTAAGAATGTAAATTTATAGAGAATCATAGCTAGGGATAAAAACGGCACCATAATAGTAGCATTGACCTAGAAATTCAAATAGGTACCTAACAGCAAACTTGCTTATTGTAAAAATAAATAATTATGACACCCTTTCTAAAAGTACCTTTTTTTAAATTCATCTCCTTAACATTTTTTTGAGTTGAATCGATTGCGCACCATAATCTTTCCTTATTAATGGTGAGTATATGTTTAAAAAAAAAATTATAATCACTTGAGCCCGGGAAAGTAACATTTTATCCAAGGTGTCGGCGTTTTGTATAAAATACAATCAGAATCTTTAAAAATGATAAATTCGTATTGTATCATTTAATACAGGTTTACCCCATAAATAATATGCAGTTGCATCTCGTTTCACCAACCCCGCCCCCCGCCCCCGATCCGCCCTTTATGTCAACGGGGCGGCCATATTCCCAGGAGATGCGGCGCGAGATGAATCAGGGCTGTTTGGTAATCACTATAACCCGCCGCAGAGGTACATATTGCAATCGGCATAAATAATACTTCTGTATTGAAATATCTGCACTGGATAAATGAGAAACTGGATGTTAACACGAAAAATTGGATTTCTTTTTTCAGTTATCAATAAAATATTTTCATTAATTGATAAACTAAAGTTCTTTAAAACTTAAGACAAGATTTTTGTGCATAGTGCAAAGGGTAACAATTATTATTTTTATAAACAATAATTATTAATCTAAAACACTCATCCAAATTGAAAAAACCTTCCTTCTTTTGTCCTGCCGGCGACATTTATCTTTGCTCGGAAGTTTTTTTCAATTTGGATGAGTGTTTTAGATTAATAATTATTGTTTATAAAAATAATAAAATATTTTCATTTTCGTGTTATTTTTTTTTTTTTAAGTGAGGCCAATATTCCCGGGCTACGAATAAGTGAACAATATTTGGTAATATCCTACAAATATCACAGTAGGCGGAAGATATTGCTGGTGTTATGATTAGCCAGCCGAGGAATTGAACTCACGACGCCTGGGTGGGACCCAGACGCGATGCCAACTCAGCCACTGACCGGTCATGTATTGTATTAGTTTTACTAGTTGGTTTTGCATTGGAGGATTTTGTTTATGTCGGCGATAAATCATATTATAGTTTAACACTTGTTTGTTAGTACTATGAAAGTTTTTCACCTCTATTTTATTCTTATCTCTTTATTTCTACAATCGGATCTCCTTCGTAGTTAAGATGCTAAAAAGTAACAGTATTTGCATCATCTGTAACTGATACCTCACTCGATGGGAGAACACATGTCCCTTGTATGATGATGCATAGAACTTTCAGGTCATGAAGCCATACGGTGGAACATATAACACACTGCATGATACATTTGCAGGCAGTTGCCTCACCACGTTAGACTTCTACTATTTTTTTAAATTACAGTACCTCAGAGAGTTGACGACCCACAGTTTTGAGATACATATTAAAAGATTAAAAGACATTATTATTTTTACATTGTTCTGCAAGGGAAAAGATCTTTACAGCACACCCGAGTATCATGAAGGATACTGGAGCTATTGGAACAAGAGCTTTTTGAGAAGTGATGAGGTAGAATATGTGTCAGCTCGCCGGGAGGACCTGCATTTCGGTGACCGGTAGCCCGTCCGACGTCCGGCCCTGGCCGCCCTCCGATAATGAACCGCTCTCGCGGCGTGTCCCGGTCGCGGGTTGATTTATGCGCAGGTCCGCGCCGATAAATATATCCAAAGCAATGTTGTTCCCTCCTTTCATTCCAACTATATGAAGATTTATGGAACTCCATTAACGCTGGCTACCCGCCGCAGATGAGGACCCGAGACAGTGGCGTGGCAAACCGCTACCCGCTACCCGGAGTCCTCTGCCATGTGCCTCTGCTTCTAGCTGTTGCCAAGCGCCGTCATGGACTTACCTTTACAGCTACCGCCAAGCAAAGGAAACTTACCATAAAGTTTTAAACCGAACTGTTCATATAAAACAACCTGCAGAAATGAGTGCACACAGTTGGATCACGGTGTGTACTCATGGAGTTTTGTTACGCCATCGCACAGGTAAGTGATGCAAAAAGTGGCAGCCTTCCGAGGATCCAGTAAAGACAACTGCCTCTTTAAGACTGGCACCATCATACTTGACTGATCTCTGCGTGAGGGACAATCTTACTCAGAGGCAACTCACGCTCTGATACGTCGAACAGACTGGTTGAACCCTTTCGTACGAATGCTGCTAAATTTGGGGATAGAGCCTTTAATGTACTGGGTCTACATTCTTCATTCATTTGATATGAGGTCAAAAAGTAATTTCGAAACCTTTAAGAAAAATTTAAAAACATATCTATTTAAAAGGGACTACAATTTTTAACAAAATGTAAATCGCCCTTGAGGTGATTTTAATCACTAAATTCCGCGATAGAAAAAATAACCATTCATTATTACCCACTTAACCCCAAAGCGCCGATCTGTTTGCTTAAACTGTACTATACTATACTAAATAAATTGGGATAGAAAATCTATTGTAAAGTTAGTCCAGAAGATTGATCTTGTATAATCCAAATAAAACCATTTATCAAACATAATTAAATAAATACAGGAGGTAACTGGGTACATTTTGTGCATGTGTACCGAGAGCACCATGATAGGGGATAGATCATTTTTTTAAAAATGGCGCCATATAATACTGAAGGCAGAGAAGAGATTTCAATACTTTGTGGCACTGTAGATCCAAACTCCAGTTTCTGCATGTTCAGGTTTTGTCATCCAGACTTTCAACCACGTAAAAAAGATTGAAACACGTTTTTCATAACAACTGTTATCGGCTGAAGTTTCAACTAAATCCCAAAAAATACACACCTTTGTTGAAGAGCCCTGTAAAAGCATCTACTGAAAGTTGCTTAGTTCCATCACTTGCCAAACATTGTTAAATTAATGTCGCCGTTAAGTACTGTGAAAATACAAAAATCATCGTCAGTCACTTCCCACGTGCTATTGCATTAGGTCAGGCATTTATTTACCATTCAATATCATTCTCATTAACCTTGTTAGCTTTTAAAACTGGTGAAGGGTTTCATATTGTATTCAGTCAATCCCACACTTTTCTGGAAATTGTAAATTGTTTGTTTTGTTTTGACGACGTTTAAAATTTTTTTTTTCTTCCAAAATATTTTTTTTATCATTAAAGTTTTACAACTCATTTTTAGTCTGGGTGTATTGTCAAGTGCAAATTTCTTCTAACCGATCTAGACACTTCGGGATTTTTTTTTTCGCATTGTTAATTATTTGTTTTTAATATATAAAAACATGATGTCATCAATCAAGGATTGGATTGGAAATAGTGAAGTTCGTAGATAAATAAAAATGGGGGGAAGAAGAACGAAGTTGGTGGCAATAGAAAGTGCTTCTTAAATTTTGCTTTGGTGAGATGGTATACCATTTTATTAATTTAACGGTGTTATTAAATCCTCAATATGCAATGTTTTAAAAACCCACCATAGTTGATATTACACAACACCGTCCGCGGTAGATTTTATTGGTTATTTTTTTCTGATAATGACATCACAAATCGATCAGCATAAACGATCAAATATCCCTGAATATAGTGTTTGAACAAAAGCAGACGCCCCTGGCTTTCGGCATATAACAATTTTCCCTACAAAACACGTTACACGTGAGGCTGGGATGCCCCGCTTCAGCACCTTAAGCCCCGATGGTCCCCGGTCTCTTGTCCTTGGTCACTGGTCACTGGTCACTGATCACTGGTCACTGGGCAGTCTGGGCATTATCCTATCCCTTGCCCATTGCCCATTGTCCTCCCGTAACCCATTAACAATGACAATAGCCTCCAAGGCTTAGGGCCGGTATATCAGTCGATCGTTATCCTCGCTATGTGCGTAAATGATTGCTAAAATTTATGCTTGCTAATTCGACCGCTTAAGCCTTGCTAAGTCACAAATTGGAACTAGTTCCGGCGCTAGTAGCCGGTAGTGACAAAACTCATGTGTCAAATTTGACATTTACATAAATAATTACATTCAAATGGTCATTCGTCTCGCTAAAATTCTAAATAAGCCTTTGGTGATTCAAATATAAATGTACGTAAACATGTAGTTTTTGTAAACAGAACTAAGTATCTATGTAACTGCATCTAAATGTTTTTTCTTTCCACTATTCCAACCCCGGATTACTAAGCTACATTCCCCGATCATCTCCTGCAATTCAACTAACTAACTAACTAACCAACCGCCTTTTTCTTCGTAGAGAGGACCTTCCGCCAAACTTCTCGGTCTTGGCACGCACTTCTTTCTTCATTCACATTCATACATATGTACTCTCCTGACATGGCCCGACTCAAATATTTGGTTCACTTTATCATACCATATCTTCCTCGGACGTCAGCGGTTTCTTCTTCCATTCACATTCACGTCGTATATTCTCCTTACACTCCTTTCTTCGTCCATCCGTTCAATGTAAAATTAGATCTTAAGGATTTACAACGGAAGCATATTTAGCCCAATAATAGTATGGTGTGACGGTTCTCACTCCTATGACGTTATAACACTTCCATCACCTTAAATAAAGCTTGCTACTTTCATAGGAACTTTACCTACCCCTTCATCTGAACTAACTTGCCTCATCTCAAATTCCCACCAAACTCAACACTCACTTTAGTGAATCACCTGCGTAGTCTTTTTATTAAGGCATGTTCTTCTGAACGTGGCTTCCTACATTTTTATTGCTCCTTACCGCAATATCGCGAAGGCTGTTGAGATGTCAGACCGAGATTAATTGGTTAAGTTGACTTACGTTGGGCAGAGGCGTCTCGCGACCTTTTGAACTTCGATGTATTCCAGATTAAAACGTTTCAAATGGAGTACATTTTTATGCATATACAGCATAACATTTTTAATCTTTTATCACATAACTGTAATAATTATAAATCATTTTGTACTAATAATATTATAAAACACATAAACAGTGTATTTCAATCATCCATTCCTGTATAAAGGTATATATCAAATGATAAATTTAACCATGCATGTATAAAGGTATATATCAAATCATAAATTTAACCATGCATGTATAAAGGTACATATCAAATCATAAATTTAACCATGCATGTATAAAGAAACAAAAAAGCCATGATTGTTCATCGTTTCATTTACAAAAAAAACACGGCAAAACGTGAACATTGAAATCTCAAGAAGAATATATAAAAATTCTTCTTCAATTATCGAATACTAACGGACCATAGTTTTAATAAAGATACGGAGGCAGATATTTTCGTCGTCATAATATAGGCGTAAAATTTTAATTTATTAGTATATTCTATTAAAAATAATTGAAGCATTACAATTTACATTTACATTACGGCCTCCATTGTCGAGGGGTAAGGCTCTCGACAACGAATCTAAAGGTCGCGGGTTCAAATCCCGGCGTGCGCGAGTAATTTTTATTTAATTAATTTTGTGTTGTTTCACATTTAATTCATTTAAAAATAATATATAGTATATTTGCGCACGTTCCAGAGTGGAAGATACAGTAAAGCCCTGGTGAAAGACCACCATTCAGAATTGAAAGTTGCTTGAAATGACTTTTAGCCGTGTTTGGTCACCAGATCTGAATAGCCAGGTATTCCCCACCTTCCTCTTCCCCTTCTCCTTCCCCTCCCCAATAACTTCAGCCTCACAACATTCCCCAATTGGGAATGCCATAGTCCCACTGGCTCCAGACGGTTGTGAGCAGTTTGGGACTCTTGTGCGGTATTCATATAAAAAATATTTAAAAAATCAATTTACTTGAAAAAAACATAGTCTCGCACCCGTCTCTTCTTGTGGTGCTTCCCAATCCAAAACTTAATTACTAAGTAAAAATTTCATCCTGACGAATAAAGGGCACTTGTGAAACCGATCGACAGTGGAAATAAGTTTCGCGGTTTGAAATAGAGTACATGTTTGTTTTATTTAATGTAATCACCGCAAACCACAATGCATCTAATGATTTCAACATACGAGTAAATAACACAAACTGGAAAAAGATACGTCGATTTATAGGTTTTTTAATGGAATATGCAAAATGATTGTTATGTTATGTGGATTATTCAGGGCAATATTGGGTGGGGAGTATATAATCGTGAAGAAAGTTGAGGATATGTAGCAGTAAGACTAAGGTGACCTTGAGGCCATCTCCGGGCGTGGAGACTGCACTCATTAATGTTCATGAGATCTTGTCTAAAAAAAACATTACTTGAACGGTGTGTATTAGTACACATAGGAAAATGAATATCTACGGACCCGTGGACCTTGAACCGAATCTCTAGACTAGTACCTTGTAAAGCTACCCCAGGCGGAACTCGATCATGGGAAGAAGCCCGACGCAAGTCAGAGCTTGGCGCTCTTGAAAAGGGATAAACGTTGATAATCGTCGGATGACGAGGTGGACAGTGGACAATGGACACTCACGTATACCAGAGTGGCGGAGCAGGAGGTTCCCTCTGTCGGGGAAGCCGATGTCATGTGGTGACACGAGTGGGCGGAGTTTGTGCTGATTTCCGAATATCGGATTGCAGCGATAATCCCTGATTAACGTTCACATCACACGCGGCGGATGTGGGTTTTACGTAAAACGGTGGATTATCACAAATTTAATATCGCGAAACACACTATTTGAGTTAATCATAGCAGGACATAATCACGGCACGAATTGAAAACAATAAAAAGGACTACTCTCAAAAACTCCAATCCAAAATTAAATAGACCGGTGTGGCTGAGTTGGCATCGCGTTTGCTCTCGTGAGTTCAATTCTTCGGCTGGCTAAGTCCTCCATTACGACACAAGCAACATCTTTCGCTTACTGTGATGGTAGTAGGAGATTTTCAAATATTGTCAGGTTATTCGTAACCAGAGAATATTTGTCATTCTTTATTAAAAAAAAAATTGACCCGGTGTCAAAGTCCCCTCTTGACGCCCAGACAAGAAGCGCGTTTTCTTTTTATGATTCGGTGTTGCCAACCTCCAACACGACAGTCCTAAAAAATGCTTTGCCCGAATTTATGGTTGATGACAATATAATGATGATTTTTTTTTCTCCATTGCAGTCGATTTGGAAAAAGAGAGTCGGAGGTTGTATTAGAAAAGGGCATGGTTAATTGTTATTCACACAGGAAAAAAATGTTTAGATTGATACCTTTTGGAATGGAAAGAGCCAAATGTTTTTTTCATACGAAAGCTACTGATTAAAAAAAACGTTTCGGCTGTATTCGAAAAAAGTCACGGCCCGCTCCTGGGGTCCAGTGAGAATTACATACACATACCAAAAAATTACAGGTCTGATTAACTTGTACCGGAAACCAAAGCTCTGATTTATGACCAATAGCGAAGCAGATTAAACTCGAATTTAATTACTTATAGATTCAGTCGGTTTTTTATGGCACTAATATAAGAGGCATTTTAATTTATTGCTTTTTGATTCCGAGTTCAATATCTCAATAATCAAGAGAATAAAGTTATGTTTTAAATTATGCAATTTGTTGATTTATTTGCAATGTTTACTAATTTATTAATAAATTGATAAAAAGTAGAAAATCTGATACATGTTTCTACCGGAAATTTGCTCTATTTTTCCATGTCCAATGCCATGTTTAATTGCATTGATACATACTTTTTAACGTGAGATTTCGACGAGCAGCACCCCTGTATGAACTTTGGTTATGGGACATACTTTCGAGGATCAAAATCCAGGAAAGTGAAAATAATCTATCTTTTATTTTATTTAACACCCCTATATTTTGTTTTCAGTTATATCTTTTGTATTTAAATTTTAAAAAAAACAACTTATCTTCTCTGGCATCTAATCGTGACCAAGTCAAGTGAAATGATTGCTCTAAAAGTAACCGAAATGGAAAATAATATTATGTTACGTACGTAACGTAATAGCGCTACTTGTGTATCGTCTGCGGGAATAATTATTAATATTTTTCATTTGTGGGCTACTATTTTTTGCAATTGTTTTCGATAACACCGTATATCGAAAACGAAAAAAAATTGCTTCGTTATAATTATTCGTGTTTTTATTCAATTTTTTATTTCATATTTTTATTTTTAAAAAATTTAATTTAATTTTAAAAAGTTTTTTTTTAAATATAATATTCCGTATGCATTTTTGTTTAAAGTAAATACATGTGCGCAAGTAAATTTTATTTGTTTAAATTGTATTACATCACAATTTATTAATTAAAAATAATTTGTATTATTTTTGCGGCACGTTCCAGGGTGGTAGATGGTGTCAGTATCGCCCTGGTGAAATACCATCATTTAGAATCGAAACGATGCTTGAAATGGCTTTAGCCGTGTTTGATGACCAGATCTGAATAGCCAGGTACTTCCCCAAGTTTCTCTTCCCCATCTTCTTACCCTCCTCTTAATACGTTCAGCCTTACAACATACCCCAATAGGGGGTGCCATAATCTCACTGGCTCCAGACGGAAAGTTATATCTAGTTAATTAAAGTTAATTCACATGCATGGAAAGCATGCGTTTCTTGTGTTGGAGAAGTTTTTTTAGTTTTCTGAAGGCGCCCTATCCTATTTTATACCGAGCTGAATTTCGTTGATATTATTTTCCTCATTTACTATTACTGATTATTACATCATTACCGTAAAATATTTGTGCAAATATCGAATTATTATTTTACGAATGAAACGATTTTGGGGAACGTCGCTTTACATTACTCACGTGAACGCGCTTTTATAATGCAGTTAATATGGAAGTTCACAAAAGGCCGACGAGGCATTGAATACTCGCCGCACCACCCCCCTCGACCTCTCCAAACCGCGGACAAGAGATGAATTATTTGCTTGCACAGATTTAGTAAAGGGGCATTTAAATAAATCACGTTAATGACATCCTCGCGTGTTGCGTTTCGCCTCATTTAGAGAAAAATAAAGGCGAAAGATTTCGTGAAGTTATTTATGTGTCTTACAATGAACGAAACTGCTATATCCTTGGGATGGTAGGCATTAGAGCACCAGGGATCTGTGGCTCAAAACTTGCAGTAGTACAAGTCAAATTTTATATTCAATTTATTTTAATAACTCATCGAAGCTTATAAACGTCATTGCAGTATTTAATCATTGATGAAGATAATATTAACAAATCGTAAATGAAATTTGCATTCATAACTAGCTGATGTGTACCCGGCCTTGCTCGGGTACAATAATTGACAGCGAAAGTAACTATCTCCAAATAAAGAAACATTCATTTGAAAATTTCATTTCATTCCGAACGTTTATTTTTTCAAAATATATCTAAATCATAAAGTTTTGCGTGTTTTCCATTTTGAAAATGTTCTACCCAAAAAAACCTTCTTCTTTTGAATATGCAATCTGTGGCTAACCAGAGTGTTATATCTATGGGTTAACCTAAATAAAAAAAAATGGCGGGTTCAATGTTTTTCATACTAATTTTAAAACGTTATAGTAACAGTTTTACATATTGGATTTCATTCAAACTACTCTTTAAACCTTTCCGGCACTAATAAGAGAAAATCGAGGACAAACAAACAAACAAACAAACTTACATTGATTTTTATATGTTCATTATAAAGATAGCTGCCAATAATATGCGATTTAATGGAGGATAATATTGACAAGTCTTGAATTTGAGGTATGATATCGGTGAAGATAGTGTAAAGTGAACTGATCTCATTAGCGCAGTTGGTAGAGCGGTAGTCCCGGTTAGACAGAGGTCCAGTGGGTTCGATTCCCATTCGTTTCGTGGTAATACAAAATAGGCTATTTTGTGAACATATCTGTGGTATACTTTACATTATATAATAATAAACACTAACAAAAAAAAACTAACTTATCACGGTATATCTAATATAAAAACAATTCAGGAGTAAGTAAAATTTACTTATCACGGTCTATCTAATATAAAAACAATTCAGGAGTAAGTAAAATTTACTTATCACGGTCTATCTAATATAAAAACAATTCAGGAGTAAGTAAAATTTGCTTATAACGGTCTATCTAATATAAAAACAATTCAGGAGTAAGTAAAATTTACTTATCACGGTCTATCTAATTTAAAAACAATTCAGGAGTAAGTAAAATTTACTTATCACGGTCTATCTAATTTAAAAACAATTCAGGAGTAAGTAAAATTTACGCCATGCATCATATATAATAATTTTAAACAGAAAAAAAGGTAGATATACTAAAATAAATATTTTTGAAATGTTATGTCATCACACGGTAAAAAAATACCTCTGATTACAGGCAAATATACGGGCAGATTTCATGCCGTTCGGTAGATGTTTTCATACCTGGCAGATTTTTTGCTTTAACTAACATTTAAAAATCTACATTGTTATCTATATAGTTCCTGGTTTCCGGCAGCAGGGTTTGGTCGAATACAAAGCCTGTTTAAAATAATCCATTACAATGTTTATTTTGAAGACATTATATAAAATAGTAATAACTGATAACAATTACCCTAATGGCTGACGTAAGAAACTATTGTTCAGGTAACAATTTAACTTATTTATTTAGAAACTACCTTAACTCGTTGAATAGGGATACATTAAGGAGCCTTTCATTACTTGAAAAGTATTTAGCCAAAAAAAAAAATATTGCCTTTCAGTATTCCATTTTTTTTAGGATTAAAAACACTCTATTTCTGGTCCATGTAAAAAGGTTTCATTAAATAATGTTCCATTTAGGCTATTTATTTCCTTAAAACCATCTACGAATTTTTTCACTGTTTACTAGTCTGATTTTAAAACAGATTAAGTTAAAATAAATTAAATAATCATGTGTTTTCGTAGAAAGCAATCACTTTGTAGTTTGATTTGATTAAAACCACTGATTTATTTACCAACCGGTTTCGCATGGCCCAAGCTTCGTCGGGGTAAAATTGAAACTTTGAAATTTAAATTTCACCCTGACGATGTTTGGGCCAAGCGAAACTGAATTAGTGGTTTAAAATAAGGTTTTTGTTTCGTTTAATAATCATATCTTCAAATGAGTTCCTTCCTGTAGGTATATAGTATAAAAATAACTAAATACATATAATATCACGCTAGGTATGAAGAGTAGATACAAGTAAAACACCAACTTCTATGAATCTAGACGTAGGAAGGAACTCCGAATGTAAATGATTAAAATAAACATCACAGTTAAGCAATTACAAAGCATTTATAAAGTTAACTTATTAACCTTACGTATGCTCGATATTATCGTTATTATTTACTTATTATTACTTACCTATTACTATTTACTTCTTATTACTACTTACTTATTAGTATTTACTTATAACTATTTACTTATTACTATTTACATAATTTTATTTACGTATTATTATTTACCTATTTTTATTTTTATTATTATGTACTTATTAATATTTACATAATATTATTATTTAATTATTATTATTTAATTTTTATTATTTATTCATCATTATTTATTTGTTAATATTTACTTATTTTTATTCATGTATTATTATTTACTTATTATTATTTACTGATTATTATTAAATTGTAAAGCCGCTCATCTCATCACTGGATTGTCCTAGTGAGATGAGCGGCTAATGTTTTTGTTTTTATATTTAAATTTAAGAATAAATAAGTTAAATAAAAAAAAATACATATTTCAGATTTCGGGAAACCCGTATTAAGTTTTTGTCCCGAAGGTAGAAATAAACCGATTAATAAAATCTTAATTAGAATTATTTTCTAGATCGCAAAAGAAAAATCCAAGCAAGGCAAAGCGCGCACGGAAGACTTTTGTAACGCAACAGTTTCATGACTATTTCAACATCCATACTAAAAACTAAATATCACGCCGCTACGTGCTCGCACCTCCATAATACGAGTATGTACGAGTACTGCAAATTATTTTGAAATAGTGACGATACTGTTAGGGCGACAAAAGTCATCCGTGCCGCGCCCGGCATAGTGAAGATAAATTTTATTAATCCATTTTCTTTTCCATCCGTGCTCATATTACAATCGAATTACTCTCTTTACCCTTTAGGAGCGACATTTATTTTTTTTAAATGCTGGAGAAGTGTCGATAATCCATGAATATATATATATATTTTTTTTTTATTTTAATTACTTTTATTTTTAGACACATTTTTTCAATAATGTGACGTAATTTTAGAACCGTGGGTAACGCGTGACGAATTTTATGGTTCGAGCTATATATCGTTCTGTGGCACTCAAGTACAATAATGTATCGGAACGATATATCATTCGGTGGCACCTAAACGTTTAAACGCAAAATAATATCACAAATAAGAATCATTCGTGTGATTTTGGCAAAAAAATCGCTTTGACAATTGATTATCGAAGACAATATAATAACTTTTTACATATTAAAGGTCTTTTAGTTCTCTCGGCCCCCAGACTAGGCTCATGCTCGTATCATGGAAATCGTAAGTAAATTATGTAATAACGCAATAACCGTAATAACTATAATATAATATGTACGTAGAAACAAAAAGATATAAACCATAATAAACATAAAAATAAAAACTCTACTGAAAACCTACCGTGAGATGAAAAACGATAATTTCTAAAAATTAAAATATTTCTACACACCATATTAAAAATAGTAAGATTAAATACATTACGGTGTTTACAGTATTTATATTAGAAAAAAAGCAATATAATTATTATATTATTAAATAGGGGTTTATGCAAAACATTTCTCGGGGTAATGTATGGTTTGGAGTAATTTTTTTATGATGTTTTAACCCTACCCCTAGCCCTACCCAGTAATTTTCCTCTTATTTGGAACGTCATGTTGGCAAAATTTCATTAAGAAATACCAACATTCTGATTTGGGTAGAAGGAAAGGGGGGTGGGGGTGGATTTCGAAATCTTATATAGATAGTGACCTTCTTGTTTGGAAGGTAAAGTGTGCAAAATTTCGCTAAGCTCGGAATAAACCTGTAGATTTGTATACAAAATAAATACACACCGCCCACCTGTGACACTTTTTATTTATAGAAGACGAAGAAGATAGAAGAAGATTACTTAATTTTTCCAACTTTCTACATAATATTCTCACAATTTAAAAAAAATAGACATTTCTCCGATCGCCATTATGATGCCGGTCATAGATGTTTGAAACGAAATGATGTGCTTTTTATTGATCCTTGTTATTGCGGTAATAGCATTAAAGTTTTAGTATTAGTAAGCATAATTTTTTTTTTTTTTTTTCTATTTATTTATTATTTTTTTTTTTTTTTATATTTTCATATGAAGCGGTAACTTGGTGATGTGACATTATAATTTATAAAATAAAACAATAACTTTGTTTTACATCACTTTTATTTATACTTTAGCCGACCGGGTTTCGCTACTACTGTAGCTTCTTCAGGGCAGTATACAACTAAACTATGAACTAAGATGCACATGTGTTATGGATTGATACAAACAGGCTAGTGAAGGGCCAAGGGTGGGAGATCAGCAGGTACCTGCTGATCGGGAAGGGAACGTACTTTGTTTATTGGGAATAATTTAAAGATTGGACTTTTATTTAAATTTATTTGATTATTTATTAGTCTACTATTAGTGTTTTTTGCTTTCCTTATTTCTAATGCTTCTAGGTTATCTAATCGAATGCCGGTTACATTTTTATGCAGTAAACTAGTGCCTGTATTTTTTATCGAATGTGTGGTCTGTTTCTAAGAGATGGTTAGCAAATTCGGAGAAACCATTATTATTTAGACATCTTAAGTGTTCTTTTACACGGATATTAACATTACACGACGTTTTGCCTACATAGAACGCCGGGCAATCATTACATTGAAGTGAATAAATGCCTGAGTGGCCTAAACTGTCTTCTTTATCTTTTCCGTTAATTAAAAATTTACCTAAACTATTATCTGTGTAAAATGCTGGTTTAATCTCTGACGGAAGGTTTTTAATGCTTTGTTGGGAAAAGTTATTGATATATAAGATTCTACGCCATTGATACGGTTGATTATTATTATTTGTTATATTATTAGGGGGGGTACTGTTGAATAAAAACTTATTTGACGACATTTTTTTTTAATTTTTTATTTAGTATGTTAATGACTAAGTTTTCATGATAACCGTTATTTATTGAAATTTGTTTAATTATGGATAGTTCTAGTGAAAAATTAGCATTTGATAACGGGACCGTAACTAACCGGTGAATCATCGACTCAATAGATAGCCTGTTTGTATCATTCCATCAACTCATAGATAGCCTGTTTGTATCATTCCATAACACATGTGCATCTTAGTTCATAGTTTAGTTGTATACTGCCCTGAAGAAGCTACGGTAGTAGCGAAACCCGGTCGGCTAAAGTATAAATAAAAGTGATGTAAAACAAAGTTATTGTTTTATTTTATAAATCATAATTTTTTTGTTTAATTTTTTAACCTTTGAAGTTATATGAAGTCAGCAGATAGAAATAACAAAGATTTTATTTATTTTTATCTATATATTATACAGTACTTATACATGATATTTTTTTTTAATATAAATAAGGTGCTTTGTATGGTGTTTTGTAATGTGGAGTGCAAGGTAGGTTTGAAGAGGTGATACTGTGAATATGTGTCATGTCCACCTCACTAGGAGAACCTGCACTGAGGTGTTCACGTGGATATATTAAATGCGGTACAAGTATTGATGTGTATTGATTTTAAGAGAAATACGTTCATTTTGTTTTGGTTGCAGTGGGCAAATCCTTTAAGAAATAATAAACATTTGAATATAGATACTTTCGACTAAGTTTGATCATATTAAAGTATATTGCACGGAATGTAAGAGAAGGGACTATCAAGTAAGTGTAGAATTTTATGTATTGGGTTATGTTTGGTTTGGTTTTATCATGTTTTGAATAACATTGTTTTTTGAAGTAGTGATTTTATAGAAGTAATGATTCAACATCTAAATCATTATGTCATAATTTTACCTCTTTTGCATAGGGTGATATTTTATTTTCTGTTTGAATTTCTTTTTGATATTGTTTTTATTTTTAAAGACAAATATTTCAGAGTTTGTATAATAAATATTTTACGGATATTCAATAGTTAATAATAATTTAGATTATTTGTATACCATGTCAGTTGAAGATGTTTTATTTTTATTAAATATAACTTCTATAATATGTTTTCTTTTTGAGTAATTTGTATCGGCTTAATAAATGCATCAAGTGCACCTCCCCATCGTAAATGATCGTAAATGATGAATGATTGCACCAGAGAAAAAATAACTCATTTTCAAATTGTCAATATTGAGAACGTCCTTAAGTGTATAGAAAATATACGTAAGATATAATTTTGAAGTTTTTTTTTCAGTTTGCCAATTCAGATTTCTACCAATGCACAGTGAGCATGTTACTTGATTGCATTGTCATCGAAGACGATCTTGTCGACAGAAGTCATCGTCAGTCCATCAGCCCCGATCATGTGTTGCGACAGTATGCCGAAATGGCGGCAGACGGGGCCAGATGTATCGGCGTTACAACACAATAATAAGAACGTTAAGTGGGTACTTTCTGCATGCGCTGATAATGACTTCCGCACGGCCGCCGAAGAAATGATTCGCCGACAAAAAGCTGCCACCGTCAAGCTAACAACTCAAGTCGTGTCCAGGTCAGGCGAAACTCCTCAGATTATTGCAACTGCGATACAATTAATTGACAAGTAGGTAGATATACGTATTCCTCTCCGTCTGATCGTCTGGATGGTGCTCGACCTGCAGGTACTGCAATCTTCCCGATCACTATGTTGTTGGACGTATGAGGTGTTGAGCTGTGTTATGTTTCCTACAATTTGATCAAACGTTTTGAAAAGTAACGCAATATTCATCACTAGGACAGATGTGAATATTGTTAAGAAATATAGGGAAGATCAGGTTTCGACAATTTCACCCTTGTATGTAGTTATTTTGGCACATATCTCGTTTAAAATTTGAACTTATCTCACCTATATGGCAGAAACATTCCAAATGAAACATCAGGCATAAAAACAAAAGAAACTACAATCAGTAAATTGATAATGGTTTCAAAAATAGATAAATATATCAGTTTGTCCGAAGTAGCAATAGCTCTGACATAATGAAACTACCATTCCCATTTCAATGGGGGTAATACACTTATCCCAAACGACAGTTTTGTGCGATTTCTAAATTCATTTTTACGTCACATACTTTACAATTTAGATTATCCTAGATAAATTAATCGATAATTATTCTGCATTAATAAAAAATTGTTACTATTTTTCTTATTAAAATCCAACGAAATTACTCTCCCCTCCCTCCTCCACCACGGTGCGCCAATTCCCCGTTCCACTACTTCCTCTCTACAAATAATCCTTGATTGCTGTAGTAAAATGCGCATTTTACTGGGTAAGACAACAATCTTGTGTTTGAGTTATGCTCGCTTTCGTACTATGTGTTTTACCGTTTTGCTTGTTTTTACTGTTGGCCGACGATGAGAGATGTCCAGTTAAAACGGTATTAACTAATATCCGCGTGTTACTAGAAATGGCAAAAGGATAAATTAATTTTGGTCGCTTCGCGATTTTATAGGGGTCCCTAGTAACGCCCATTCGGATCGTACGTTAAATTTTTACCTCGGGTACGTAAAAGTTACACGGAATTTCCCGTTTGAAATTACTAGGTTAATGTCACTATTTTCAGTTCATAATATCATATCAATCAAAAGCCAGGGTACTTTTAAAATAACCATAAAAAATAAGACAAAGTTTGTTTCCATTTAATCAGAAAAAAATTATAAACTCCGCGAAGCCGGGTCACTAATCTGTAAATTTAAAGCTTGCCTACCTTATAGGAGTAAGTAGACACCTGAGTCATCTCAACGCCCAGGTCATGGTGGTGTTTGTCCAGAGGTAAAGGTAAAGTAAGGTAAGGTTTATGAGTGAGTGTTTTAGTCTGAACGAGCAATGTACATGTTGAAATGATTCCCGGCGCAATTTTCCCATGACATTTTCCGTATCGTGTGACTGTCACGCTAATAATCGCTGGCAAATCCTCACGTCCTAAGGGGACCAACCCTCCAGTGCCCTGAACGGCTTTTAACTTGTTTTTAATGTCTATAATATTTTCTTCACATTGAGTATTCTGTGGGTTTTAAAATTGAAAGTCGTTCATTAAACGCTGTTGCGAAGTTCTAAAGTGACTAAACTATAATGGTTTTAATCTGGCGAATACTAAGAAACCTAATGGATTTGAATCAACGTTTTTTTTTTACTTTTAATGTCTGGTAAATTATCTCCTACATTTTTGCTATTCAAAAGCATCTTTGTTTTTTTTTCTGGCGTGCTATAAAACTTTTAATAGATTTTTTTTTTATTATCAAATAACTTTTTTTTAAATGTGAAGTAAGCTGATAACGCCAATTTTTTCCATTGTCCCATTGATAAAAATGGATCATTAAAGCATATGTATTTGATACTAGATAACCACCCTCAATCGGAAAAGGTCACGACATGTCACTTTCCCTAACCTTTTCTTAAATCAATAAACCATGAAACTAAAACAATCAACGCTGTAAATATTGCAATACTCATATCCTTGCCGTAAAACTTACCAAACCTTACAAATCCAATCATATCCCAACCTAACCTATCCTAACCCTTCTTCAAACATTCGGAAAAACGCGAATGTTTGGAAACGTCTAATCAATAATCAATGCAATGAATTGGCGACAATCCGCAGGTTGGAGAGGGTTAAAAGGGCCCGATGACCACTTTTTCTCGTTGCGGCGTTTCCGAGAAGAGAGACCCCGCATTCCCCCACCCCAGAAGTAATGAACAGGCATTCACTTAAATCATTACGCTGCCCGCTGCCGCCAACCGGCCAACTGAGTGCAGTTTAACCCGCTCAACGCCTGGCCTCAATAAACCAATATTTATTTATTTATCTTAAAAATTATTTATATTTTTTTGGTGTCGAATTGATCGGTTCGAGCGCGTGTTCGAATATTGAATATAAATTAGTAGTAAGACTGGTGTGTTGATTGTTGAAGTCGAAAAAAAACTATTTTGGTGGAGAGACATTTGGTACTTGACATTATTGCATGAAAAGACGAATGTTATTTTTTGACAAGTATCGATGTTATCAGGTGTGTGGACACATTTGGAGTAATACTCAGTGATGTGATGTGGATTCTCATATGTTGATGTGAAGTCGACGACTTCTGTGGTGGTAAGTTCCTAGGATCCAGGTTCAGAGTTGCTCGTGAGCTCAAATCCCGGATGAACAAATCAAAATGTTATTTAGGGTTTTTTTCACACCTAGGGGAAGATTGCGATGATTGGACCACTTACACTATACAGGTATAGCTCCTTAGGCTTGGTACATAGAATATTTATTTTTAATTTTATTTTTTTTAAAAGAAAGACAAATATTATCTGGTTACGAATAACCTGACAATATTTGAAAATCTCCTACTACCATCACAGTAATCAGAATATGTTGCTTGTGTCGTAGTGGAGGACTTAGCCAGCCGAGGAATTGAACTCCCGACGCCTGGGTGAGACCCAAACGCGATGCCAACTCAGCCACTGACCGGTCAATATAAGTATAAAAGTAATTGATTCATTAAAACCACCGTTATTCATATAATTAGGGGAAAAGTGACAGAATTTTAGAACTTAGCATTACACGACAGAAGTGAAAAAACATTTTTTTGTGATGATACTGTGATTAGGCATTTTGGAAGCATGGTCTAATCATAGCGCCGTTTTAATATAATAATTTTAATGCAAAGTAAGATTTTCCTTAACAAATGGTAGACATTAAACAATAATTAAAATTGAAAAATAAACATAGATAACACTTTGAATAAAAATACTTTTTAGTTTAAGCATTGGGTAGTGAGAAGATCCCTACATATTTAGGTATTTTTCATCTTTGGCACAATCAAAAGAAACAAAATAAACCTTAAAAATAGAAACACACTGAACACTGTCAATTTTAATAATGAAACTCAATAAACCTTAATTTGCAGGCATCGAAAAATTTAATTTAAATTTGGTTGTAACGTTTTTATAATTTTTTTTATGTAATTATCAGTTCCTGACGTTTTACAGGTAGAGCAAAAATATTCATTGGATCATTGCGTTCAGCTGGTTGAAAAGCTAGGTGCCTGGCATCTCTTGGAGTTATGTGTTTGTGATCTTATATTTTAAAACAGTTAGTTTCTGTTCTTTATTCATTGCGCCGGTCCATTGGTCGCAACCTTCCCCTTCTTTCTATGTATTATATACTATATTATGTATTATGCAATTTCATACATTTTTACATCATCCGAAATATAAAAACACAATGTTTTTTTTTCACAATGTCATGCACTCATATTATAAGAATATTATATTATGCACTTGTGTATTATGTATCATGTAGATCAGGCTATTACTATTTTTATTAAAAAAAAAAAGAAAGTAGTATCTACAAATTAAAAACCTTTCCCTTTGTAACTTCTCTGCGGCATGCACTTTATACCTTCATATATATTATAAATATGTTGCACTTATATACCAACTCGTGCAACCAATGCATCGTGTTATTTTTTTTTAAAGTTCTGTACACATAATCATTTTAATGTTAAAATATTTAAAAGCCCTTTGGGGCGTTAATGAGTGAATGAATAAATGATTAAAAAATATGAAAAATACATTTGGTATATTTTGTTCACTGTCGTTCTAGAGAGGCTCTGGTGAAAGACTTCCCCTCAACTTCTCAAAATCTAAACGTGCGGTGCTTGAAATAGGCTATAGGTGGCTAATTTCATTGCGCACATCTGAATTTTCGAATACATATATACCCTCAACATTTTCCATAAAAGAGAATGCCTTAATTCCAGTGCAGTTAAAACTCAAGTACGATATCAAATGATTTTTATTTTCCACAGTTATTAGTGACTTTTCAAGGAGGTTAAGATTGGTTGTTCACACATTTGACTAGAAAGAATTTTCGTTTTTTTTCCAATAACTTATTGATGTTTATAAACCCCATTGAAATATTGTTTTTATTCATTGGAGTTAATATTAACAAATTTCAAATGAAATATGAAACAGCAGAGACATAGAAAATAAAAAGGTAACAGTGGCATCAGGGACGTAATTGAAGATGATTTTTATTATTTATTTAAAGTTTATTATTTTCAAAGTGTTACTACACCAATTAAGAAATTAAGATAACTGGCTCTTGAGTTTGGTGTAGGAGTATTGTATTGAAATGTGTATAATATTAACAGTTCTAAAATTAAAGTATGATATCAATATGACTATCAAAAATACTTAATATGACCTAAACTTTTGTGGTCCGACCCCGACAAGGACACCACCGGCTGGGGCGAGAAATGGACGACACGCCGGTGTGCTCTTTCCAGATCCTGAAGCCGGCCGACAAGCGCTACCTGGAGTGCGGGCAGACCAACACCAAGCGTCCCGTCAGGCCGCCCAGGGGCGTCACCAACAAAGACAAAGAAGATTGGATATGGATATGGATCAGTTTCCCCGGCCCCCGTCCTCACCCGCCGCCCAACTTCACATAACTCCTATCATTTGTATTAGCGTTTTGCAATATATCGTAAGGAATAAATACAGTTAGCATTTTTTTTCTCAATTTAACATGTATGAAAACTTAGATCAAGCCGTATTTAGTTTTGATAATTTAACTGCATCTCTTTATATGGTCTATAAATAATGTGTAATGATAGCCTGCCTTTTTTTAAAAAAAATGTAATAGATATAAGAATAGGAAGTAAGATTTGTACAGCGCCCTTGAGGTGATTTTTCACAAAAACGGCGCTATAAAAATCATCCGATTATTATTATTATGTTAAACTTGTCAATTTGACTGCCCTAAAACGGGATTTGTTCCTAATTAGGCAGTCAAAGCTTTCATAGATTTTATAGTTTTATAATGTGTGTTTCGAAATAAATAAATAAAAAAAACTACCGAAAGCAATAAGGTGGTTTTAGCTCAATTGGTTAAAAAGCTATTCCCGGATAGACCGAAAGGTTCTGGGTTCGAGTTCCAGATGTGGCCATTACTTTTTTTTTTTTGTCTTTTGTGTTTCATATTCCATTTGAGATTTTTTAATATTGTCTTCAATTATTAAAAAGTAAGAGTTTTATTGTTCAATCTTAAAGTCCAACGAATACTAAAATTAATAGATTATAATTTCAAGAAGCTTTTGGTGGTCAAAAAAGTTAATGTGATTGATGAATTTGCTTGAAATAAATGTTTTATGTCAAATAATGAAATAAGCAATTCCACAGAAATATGAGCACTTATATTACAAGTGTTTAAAATCAAATTTACCGTTACTGCCTAAAAGTCTTTTTTTCAATTATACTAAAATAAAATATGGACGTACCTATGCTTAATTGAAGCAATTACTAAGATGGAGATTAGTAATTAGTTAATTTCTTCTGAAAAAAATACTCCCAAAATAACGCTACGTTTTTCCGAATGAATTCGGTCATTTTTAATTGGATAGCTTCAAAGGGGATACTTTCTTTTCCCATTTTACAAACAGCGTTTTCATGGGGTACTTTTAAAGAAAAACTTTTATATTTAAGCTTGCAATAGTATTATTATTACGTGATTTTTTTATCAGCATCTTATGCAGGTGGCAACAAGGTTGAAATTCCCGCTTAACATCGGCCGCATATTTCGATTTATGCAAAAATAACATCACCAAAATGTGTTTTATTTTGTTTTGTAATGCTCGAGCATAAATATTAAATATGTTTTTCGGTCATATTATAAAAAACAACAAATTATTGAAGAAGAAAAAAACGGTATTATAATTTTTCTGTCATCATTTATTTCTGTATTTTATTATTTATTCTGCCTTGAATAATGTAGTTCCTCCTATATACGAGTACGTATGTATGCTTCCTTAGTAGATATGAGCTTTTGAAAAATACATGTGATTCCTAATTGATGCTTGATAAATAAAGAATTTAAGTAGCTTTTGCCCAAATTCCATTGAGGCATCTAATAAAACAAGACATTCTCATTTGCTAACAAGGAAAAAACATAAAACACTTTTTACGTCGCATTTTTCAGTTGAAAAATTGAACCATCATAATCGCGCGAAGGTTAAAATCATAACAGTTCTATCTTATTCAATAACATGTCGTTTTTAGCGTGGGTTAAGTACATTGAATTGACGCGGTTTTCTTTTTCGATAGCACCTCCATTTATCGTTGACACCTGAATGAAAAATTAATGTTCTATTTATACATTTTGTGTGACGGTCTGTGCAATGCGTGGAAAATTTCAAAAGAAGATACCGGGCGAGGAATGGAGTTGACACGAAGTTTCATGGCAAAGTAAAACTTAACACCATTGGTACATTATTCATAAGATTGGACCCTGTAGCACCAACAGTCTGCCCAATCCAATCTTGGGCCTAAATTAAGATCGCAAAATTACTTATATCTAGATTTTAAATTATTCTATTTCGAATCGTTAATCCCAGGAATATATAGTGCAAATGTTCTCACTGCACGAATAAAATAATCTTAACTAACTAACTAACCATCACGCCGTTTCTCCGCAGGGGTAGGCAGAGAGGACGGACCGCCAAATAACTCGATCTTGGCATACACTTCTTGCTTCATTCACATTCATACATTCTCTTCTATTATTCCGACTTCTGACATGACCCGACTAAGTATTTGATTCACTTGATCGTGCCGTGTCTTCCTCGGGCGCCCCCGGCTTCTTCTTCCATCCACATTCACGTCATACATTCTTCTTACACTCCTTTCTTCGTTCATTCGCTCCACATGCCCAAACCATCTAATCGTCCCTTTCTTAATCTTACTCATTAAGCTTACATCAGCCTTGCATTCTTTACGAATTTCAAAAAATAATCTTAAGATCCTTTAATGTTAAAACTTGGCTCGCTAAGCGACCACCCGTCAGCATTCCACATCCAGATACGGAGTTGACAGGTGCGTACGACATGCCTTGGGCACGTGGCCGCCCGTTGTTGCATCAGTACCTTATAAACGCCTTGCTACCTCTGCATTGCACCTAAATATTAAAGCCAGTGACCAGTGCAATAACTCGCTGCGTCCTGTCTGCCATTGTAGGTGTGAAATCCAGAGTCCCTAGTCTGTCCACTTCACACCAAAGGAATCGTGACTGCTGTCGCCGACTGCCCATTTAAGCAGATTTGATTCAGCCTCTTTCATGTGCTGTTAATAACTGTGCCCTTGAATAACATGTCCGGTTGGAGATTCCTCAGAGAGAGATTATCAAGAATCAGATTAGATTAGGATCAGCCCCTAGATTCGAAACCCCGTATGTGATTACCTGTAAATGTTGTCCTGTAAATAAACCCTGAAAGCACGCATCTCCCATTCGAGTAGTTAGTTACCTTTCCCCGACATAAGGCTGCAGCCGGCCTTCGACTTTGAGATAGGTGATGAGATGCCTTACCAGCTGAGCTAATCTGGTGGAATCTGAAATCAGCCCTGCTCTGGCCTCGAGGTGAGTTAAACTGCCTTCTTTTCACCAGCATCCAACGTGTCCTTCCCCTTTTTACACTGGCGACCAACGTGGATGTTGTCGAGTCCATCTTTCCCCCCTTGTTACAACCTGTTCTTTAAATATATATATTTTTTAAACTCGGACATTGTCTATGCCGTCTTATTTACCCTGTTCATAGTCACCATTGCTTTTTATTTCATTAACAAACCACCAATTGCGTCTAATTAATTATAAATAGCCTTTTGAAATGGTGGTATTCAAAATACACTCAAAACTTAAAGTTTTGAGCAATCTGTTTTGCATCCTAATCAATTATTTTAACAAGATCGTCAACAAACTACATCCTTAATATACAACTTTATAATCACACGTCTACATCTTTGAAACAACCAAGAACGAATGCAAAATTTAATAAAACTTAATATCTCGATCTGGACAAAAATAAAAGGAACATATTTTTTCATAACTTTATTATACCAAACCAAACATAACATAGCAATTCTTGCATTAAATTTAAATAATTATTTTGATTTTTGTTTTTTTATAATATTTTTTATTTTATTATTCTCTAACATAATAATTGTATAACAATTTCAAAATATTACGCAATTACAATATCATAAATACGGGAACGCCTACACGTACACTATTATATATTAATAATATAAAGTACCTACAGATCATTCTATATAATAAAATATTTCTTATACTATAAAATTGTCTGTAAATAAATCGAAATTAATAAATAAATTAAAAATCTTTAAAAACCTGTTTAAATAAGTTTTTTTAGTTCTCATCTAGTATATTCCATGCCAGTGGTAAGAAGTTTGATATAGGAACTCAACACGTGTGGGCGGAAGCTCCTTGAGCCTTTCCCTCAGTTTTTCTATTCAAAGGCACATCAAAAGTTGGATTTTCATCAATTTTATGGATTTCCTAATAACCGTGCAGTATGAGAAATGGCATACTGACGCATGACGTCAAGGGAGGAAAACCTCTTAAGTATGACAAACCGGAAAAAATTCTCAGTTTTTTTTTTTGTCATCAAACCTTATGATTGGATTTATGTAACGTAATGTTCATGTGTTATTCTTGGTGGTAAAAGTTTCCTTCGATAAACTATAAATAACTTTATTGAATAAACATGATCTTCACGGAATAGCTCGGAAATAGAATATATATTTCGTCGTAAATCTGGTAGGTGTATACGGGGTGACAACGATATATCATATATATAGTATGGACTAAGCAAACTTAATACAAAATTACCTCAATCCTAGCGATTAGTTTACCTTCTCTAAATCAAGTATCGGTGTGAAACTTTGTGTTTGGATAGATATTAAACTGTTTAATCAAGGCTGCTACAAAAATCATCGAAATACCCGATGCCAACGATTATTGCACAACGACATTAAAAAGTCCATTTAAAGATAGTGTCAATTTTCAAGAGTTATTGAGACAATAAAGTTTCAACAATCTATTTAAATACTGCACATGCACGTGCAGTGTTTTCACTGCACCATTGATGTATACGACCAAATCAGGTACTGTACTGTTTAAAAAGATTTTTAGTAATACGATCCATTTAGTAGTTGAATGATAAGTTTAGTGGGTCAACGTTGTGTCACTATTTTAAATAAAAATTAGGTTTCCTTTGATCATCTTAGAACCAAGAATATTACTTACAGTACAATGCTACAATTGGGGAGAAGAGTGTAATTTTGAAACTGTCAATTCATGGTGGAATTCCATATTAAAACAATTTTTTAAATTAAAAAACCTCCGTAACTTTAACTGAACCGGTCGAAAATAAATAAGTGGAAAAGGGTTACAAAGATTTTAAAATAAAAAAAAATCACTTGAAAAGAGTGTAGTTAGAACCCACCTTAGTCCAGGATTTTAGTTTAAAAACCGTTTCTGGTCTCGCAATAAATATAAAATCAGGGAATACGGAAAAATACGTATTTACTCCACAAACAAAAAATAGAAATATCTCTTGAATATTGAAGTACAAAATGCTAATTTTTCTGTTTATAAACGCGAGGGCGAAACCGTATCGTTATGCCGGTGAAAATAAATACGTGTTTTAGTATTTCAAGAAATCTATTTTAAACCCCTTTTTAAATAAATAAAAACATGTATACATATCAAATAAAAATAAAATAAAACACTGGATACGTTACATAGGGAGATCTGAAATAGAAAATACATTAACACCAAATACAGACTAGCATCGAAACCACTCAACTGCACTTAAAACACCTCACCTTACAATTATTAAATTTTTATCAAGCATATCAATTTAATGTTATGTAATTTCATATTTTGTAAATGAGATCCTCAGCACGGGAAATCCCAGTGAGGATATCATTATTCGTTATTTTGTTATATAAAAAGAAGATAACAAAACATTATTATTATTATTATTATTAACTAACTAACTAACCATCACGCCGTTTCTCCGCAAGGGTAGGCAGAAAGGACGAACCGCCAAACAACTCGATCTTTGAATACACTTCTTGCTTCATTCACATTCATACATCGTCTCATACATTCTCATAAATTCACCACCTCGGGCGTCTCCGGCATCTTCTTCCATTTATATTTGCGTCATATATTCTCTTACACTACTTTCTTTGTTCATTCGCTCTACAAGCCCAAATCATCTAAGGGTCCCTTTGGTCATCTTACTCATTACGCGTATATCAGCCTTGCATTCTTTACGAATCTCAATATTTTTCACACGATCATACAAGGTTTTACCACACATTTGTCTCAGAGATATCATTTCGACGGCATTTAGTTTACTTTCATCCTTCCTCTGCCAATTACATACCTCACTGCCATACATCAGGGTTGGCATCAGCATTCCATTGTGGACTGCTAGCTTCGCTTCTTTGGACAAATTTTTGTTAGCGCCAGCCTCGTTCAGTCCTCCGTTAATGGAGTTTCCTGCATTCACCCTTAATTCAATATCCCTATCAGTCTTTCTATCTCTCGTAAACATACTTTCCAAATATACAAACTCATCGACCTGCTCCAAGTATTCATCATTCACAAAAATATTGCATACTGTTTTCGTACTCTCTTTCAAACACCATGACTTTAAACTTACTTACATTCATCATTAGCTCATTCTTCATACATACATCGTTCATCCTAGATACGAAGGACTGTAGATCTTAGATACTCTTAGCAATCAGAACCGCATAATCAGCATACAACAGGCAACATACTTTCAGATTACTCATTTTCGCGCCTAAGCCCACCTCTTTTAATTCTCGCATGCAATTATCCATGTATAGATTGAATAAACACACTGACTCGCAACACCTTTTGTGATGTCAAATCACTCCGTAAAATCACCGTTTACCCTAACACATGCAACGCCTTCCTCGTATATAGACGCGATTGCCTGTATTAGATTCGCATTCACTCCATACTTGGACAATACCTTCCATATTTTTTTCCTGTCAACTCGGTCGTATGTTTTTTGTAGATCTACAAAGGCACAGAAAGGTTTCTGTTTTTTTGCCAGAAACTTCTCTATGAGAATACGCAACTAGAAAATCTGAACCATGCACCCTTTTCCACTCAAATAAATACACCTTGCACATCCCATATTTTATCTTTTGTTTTCGTTTATACCCTTTCAATCAATATCCTACCATACAGCTTTCCAACTGAACTTAGCAGGCTAATAGCCCTGTGATTTTCACATTTCATACGTGACCCTTTACCTTTGTATAGATGCATGATCACAGATCTCCAATCTAATGGCGTGTAACCCTCCTCTAAACACTGGTTAAAAAGTTTGGATAACCATGTGGGAATTATTATTATTATATATACTCGTATGTTCACAGTCTCGGAACGCGGTAATAGTCACCGCCAACCCACACCAATGTGCAGATGGAACGTGTAACAAGAGCAGAAAACCTGAAACGTTTCAATTTTTTTAATGATATATATTTTCTTTAATATCTTTTTGAAGCTTATAAACCTCATTGCAATATATTTTTGCAATCATTAAAGATAATATGAAAAGATTCTGAGAGATGTTAATATTATCTTCAGCTTATTGATGAAAAAATATTATTTGTGTAACAACAGTAACTTCTAATTACGCATGTCTAATAATAGCAGGTGCATAATTAATACAAAATATAAAAAAAAAAAAAAACAACAAATTATAGACCAGAAGACGTATCCATAGTATCCTATTGCAATTTGCTAATCCGAACGCTGCTCTGAGCTGCGTGCTCACAAAAGCGTCCGATAGGTACCTACCTATAGGTATTTATCTCGGTGACCGGATAATTAAAAAAAAATGAATTGTCACAATTTTTAAAGGTGGTATAAAGTCAATAAAACTACGAATAAATGTTTTATTTATTTTATTAAAAAAAATGGTTAATTGAATTGGGTTTTCATGCTAGGTTTAATTTGTATTTTTAATGACGTTATATCACTTTCAAAAAAGTGTGCCGATTCGTAAATGCCGGTCACAAGTGATTTCTTATTCCCTATAGCCTACAACAGTACACCGCAGCGAGGCTCGCCCGTCGTGTTCTGTTTTGCAGCCGTCAGGAAGCCAATTGCTACCTATTTAATATATTTGCCTAAATGCGCATTGTGCACTCTAGCATGCATGGCCAATGGCTGTTTGGTACACTTGTGGTAAAGGCTGCTTGCCGCAAACTTCATATTTTGTTGTTAATGCCTTCTGTCAAGTGCTGAAGTACGTTATATTGTTGAAAGCTCCGTATACGTGCAGACGACTGTATAAGCTTTAAACTTTGATTGTTTGACCATGAATGGGTTGTTTGAACATAAACAATATATATTTTTAAATACCCGCCTAAACACATATATGCACACCGTTCAAGAAAAGGAGATGAGTTTGGAAATATAAACAATCGGATATTTCTTTCAGTATTGAGGGATCATGTGATAATAATTTATCCAACCTGCGATTTATCCAACCTCCACTCTTAAGTGGAGCACGAAGACAATGAAAAACCACCATCATGTAGGTATGATTCTCTCTTGTAAAATGTTGTTACGTTTTTTTTTTTTTTTACATGAATACCGCACAAGAGTCTATCGCACAAGAATGTTGTGAGGCTGAAGGTATAGGGGAGGGGAAGGAGAAGGGTAAGAGGAAGGTGGGGAAATGCCTGGCTATTCAGATCTGGTCACTAAAAGCAATTTCAAGCAACGTTTCAATTCTGAATGGTGGTCTTTCACCAGGGCGATACTGAGAGTATCTTCCACTCTGGAACGTGCACAAATATACTACACATAATTTGTACTGTATCTGTATTTATCCAGCCTGTACATTTATTTGTGTTAATTCCCTATTTTTAATGTTATTCTTTTTTTTATATTTTCGTTTACGTATTTGCCTTGTAAACTTTGTTAAAACTTAATATTATCTAACAAAAAGTAACTGTTCTAAAAATGAGTTGAATTGATAACTCAAGAGGATGCAACATTGTCGTGTGTCTTTAAATAAAATAAAAATCGTTATTAATTATTATCATTATTAATTTCTTGAAACGATTGGTATTCACTTTGTGGCGTATTTATTATTAATTTAATTTAAAGATGTACTTAGTATTCACCACTTTATACATCGATATCTACATGTTTCGTAAGCGATACTTTCATCGTTAGGAATATAAATATATATATGTAGATATCAAGTATACTTTTAAATTAATTCATTTTTTTTTTTTTTACAGTAACTCCACACAGGAGACCAAGGAGGAAATAATTTCCCTCAAGGCCTATATCATCTTTGGGGATGCTGTGTGGAGGGATCTTTTAGAGGATAGGAAGGAGTGAACTTGGGTCTTGAAGAGACCCATGTTATAGATGGAGGAAACACAGAGGCCGGCAGATCATTCCACAGCCGAGCTGTTGAACACAAGAACGAGTCGTAGAAGCGACCCGTTCTCATGTGACAAATGTCAACCGTGTGCAAATGTTGGGCGCGCGTTTGGCGTGTTTCCCGACTATGCACAGGTGCCGAAGGGATCAATGACGCTAGTTCCTCGGAGCATCTTCCATTAAAATACCGGTAGAACAAGGACAGCATTCCCATCCGACGTCTGTGCTCCAAAGATTGTAACCCATTTTTTAAGATAGGCGAATCTATCAAACGGACCGCCCGTTTCTGCACAGAGTCAAGGTTTTTTTTTCAGATATTTTGGGACTCCTGACCAGAGGTGGCTGCCAAATTCTACAGTGGGGCGCACTTGCGATTTGTACAGGGTCAGCAGTTGTGTACTATTAAAGTATCTGCGGGCTCTGTACAATACGCCCAGCTTCTGAGAGGCTAACTTTACTCTGGCTTCGATGGAGCCCCATACCTGAGCTGGTCACTTAAGGTGACACCAAGCATATCAATGGAGGGCTTGTTGGGAGGATTGTTTCCATTAAAGGAGACTAGATTGTAATTTCGATCCTTTTTAGATGTAATCAGACATGATGGGGTTTTTGAAACATTAAATTCGACGAGGTTATTCTTACCCCAAGAGGAGACCCTCTCAAGGTAACTGTCCATTCTCTGTTTCAAAGCCCTCCGAGCCGTTGGAGTTTGTGTGCCCTTTGGGGGCTTGTCAAACAAAAAGCAATCATGGACTGTACTGTCATCCGCGTAACAATGGATTGGTGCACATGTCAAGAGGTCATTGACGTGCAACAAAAACAATGTCGGAGACAGAACCGATCCTTGTGGGACGCCAGCATTTATTGAATGCGAGGAAGAGATGAAACCATCAGCAACCGTCTGAATCGATCTCTCCCTCAAAAAGTCGGCAATCCACGTACACAAGGAAACGGGAAGTCCGTAAGAAGGCAGTTTGTTGACAAATCCTCGGTGCCAAACTCGGTCAAAGGCCTGCATTATCATTATTGTCAATATTTTCATTAATACCAAATTCTCTTCAATATCAAAGATATTGGAGTCCTACTTGTTGTACAATTTTACTTCATAATAATGAGTTAAATGTGTGAACGTTCATTTTATTTTATTTACACGCTTTATTTATAAACAATTTATGTATATATAACATTACAAAGGTGGGCAAGGAAACAATTTCTTTCAATAATCGGAGATTATTTATTGGTTGGAAAAAAACAGTTGTCCGCACGAACTAAAAGTTTTGACTGCATTTATTTCAAAGTTGGGTCAGTAATAATAATAATGATAAGATAAACAAACATTCAAGAGTAAATCTCAGCATACATAGCTATTTTGCAAATAATAGAAAATCCTTGTGAGTTGCATACGATCTTAAGTATTCGTGATCTAGTATCTCTCAGAAGTGGACTGAATGGAAAATAGCCCACTAATGTACTTGAATTATGTATTACAATGAACGTATAATGTATGTACATATAATCATTTTTTTGTATAAATACCATATTCTTATAGTCCCTGATCAATAAGCAAAAGTTGTGTTTTATTTGTTTCACAGAAACCCATGTATTTTTTTTTTAATTAACTCCACACAGGAAGCCCTGAGGAAAATAATTTCCTTCAGGATCTTTGGGGATTCTGTGTGTGTTTTTTTTGTTTAAATAAAGGAGGAGAGGAAGTTCTGGGAAGGAAAAGGGTATGAGGTTTGAGTAAGTAATTGGGTGTCAGTGTGTCCAGGAGTGATAGACGTATAAATCCATCCCTCCCACTGCAGTGTGAGGTCACAGGGTCTCCCCATACCGGCCTCTCCCAATCCAACACTTAAAGCAAGGTCAAACACTTAAAGCAAAGTTAAGTCGCATTCAGATGGTAGTTAAAAATCACTCGGTCCTTCTTCTTTTCTTGTCCAATGACAGAACAAAACAAAAAACAGAAAAACTGCCTTCCGACCTTGACAAGTGGTTGACGTCGGAAAAAACACTCCCCGTTGCCTTTTACTCTCGTCTTTATGCGGTTTTAAGTCGAATTACAGGACACCGCTAGAATAGAAGAGAATCGTCAACTAAGGAGACTCCTCTAAAATATACTCACAGGAAGAAGCGGTGTTGGGAGGTCTCAAGTATATAATATGTTTGAGAGGTCTAAAGTATAAAGTAATATAGTTAAGCCAATTCCAAAACTATTCATTGCGTAATTAATAATATAAATAAAACTACGATAAGGAAGGTGATATTATTTGTGAAGGACGAAAGGTAATTGATGTATTGCAAGTTCATATTCAATTTTACACTATCTTTGTCTGGGTACCTACACCGCATCATTTTAAAATCAAAAGTCAACTGAAATAAGGTGCCTTCTTCGAGGCAGCAAACTCATACATTTCAGTGCGTACTTATTCATATTTTCATTACAAAGTAACTAATTTCAAGTCATAATTTTTTCGGTCACAGTTGAAGCCTATGGCGCCACAATTTACGAAAAGGGGGTCATTTTTCAATCATTTTTATTAGGCATCTAAGTTTGGGCCGTCATCGTTTTAACCATATTAGTGCATACAAAATACAAGGAATTGCAAGTTAATTTATAAAGCGTGCGCATTGACTTTTCACTTCGTTTACGATTTCACACTCCGGCGAAACAAAGGAGAGTTCCTTGTTACCGTAAAATGAAATGTTTCGACGCGTAACACTTCACAATATACGGGTAACAATAACATGGTCAATCTGGAATGCATGTGTGGTATATATCACGACCACTACTTGCCGTGTAGTGTAATGTTTTGGTATTTCCTTACACAAAAAAAAAAAGAAATTAACCATTGTGAAGATTTGTGGACCAAACAGACGAATAAATGTTTTTTTTTCTGAATGAACCTTAAGACACTTTTGATATTCAAAAGGGGAATTTTTTAAAAATTTTCCACAAGGTTTTTTTAAAATTTAAATTCATAAAAATATCACCCTTCATTTCTAATCGATTTTATGAACCTTTGGGGAATAACTATATAATAATGTGTTTTTATATAACAACAAAAATTCTTCACTTGTTTCTTTTTGCAATACTCTGCTAATGATTGTTTTCCTATTTTATATCAACATTTTTAATGAGTTGTGCATATAATTTTTTTCTCTTTAAAAGTACCTATTTGTTAAATGTTTTACTAAACTTATTTTAAGGGAATTTAAAGTGAAAGGAAATAGTACCAAAACAGTATAAAACACGGTAAATTGATTTTCGATTAATGTAACCAAAACAAAAAAAAAAAACAAAAAAAAGTATTTCTTCTTAAATTCTATTCCTAATTCACATTTATATAGAACAACTAAAATATTAAAACAAAACTAATAAATACATCAATACTTATACCACATTTAACATATCCACGTGAACACCCCACCACAGGTTTTCTTAGTGAGGTGGTCACGACACATGTAATAATAATAATAATGTTTATTATCTTCTTTTTTTATAACAAAATAGTAATTAATGTTATCCTCACTGGGATTTCCCATCGTGAGGATTTCATTTACAAAATATTAAATTACATTATATTAAATTGATGAAAAAAATAAAAATAATTGTTAGGTGAGGTGTTTTAAGTGCAGTTGAGTGGTTTCGGTGTTAGTCTGTATTTGGTGTTAATATATTTTCTATTTCCTATGTAACGTATCCAGTGTTTTATTTGATTTTAAAATTTATTATGGTTGTTGTGATTTTTAAAGTATAGTGGGATTTTGTTATAGTTTTTTTTGCCCAAATGTTGTTTTTGTGGTTCCTTGTTGTATGTGTTTTTGACTCTGAGATCTAGCGTTTATAAAATGTGTGATTTATTATTTATTTCTTTTTTTTTTTTGTACTTATGAATGTAAAGTAGTATTATTTTAGAGCATAATTGTTTTATTGGCATAATTTTAAGTTTGTTAAATATTTCGTCAGTCCTAGTTCTTACAGGGACTTTAAGTATAATTTCATGATGGCTCTTTGTATTCTAATGAGTAAATTTAAAATATTATCATTAGCACTGCCCCATCCGATAATACCATATTCTAATAGTGATTGGCAGAGAGCCATGTAGATCTTAATCAAATCTTTTGTAGTGAGGACATTCCTGATTGTTTTAAAAAAGTAAGCTAATTTTTTAATTTTGTTATTTAAATAATTAATGTGGTCAGCCCACTTTAAATTGTGATCAATTTTAAGTGAGCTATATAACAATCCATTAACAGTATCACCTCTTTAAACCTACCTTACACTCCACATTATAAAACACCATACAAAGCACCTTTATTATACTTTAAAAAATATATTAAATAAAATGGTTAGGTATAATATATAGATATAAATAAATAAACTGTAAAAGGAACGGCTAAGTTATGCGAATAAATAATTACTGAATAGGAATGGGAGTTTGTATAAAGTGGTGATTTTACTTTTCTAATCGTGGTGGCATTTTGATTGCATTCCTCTGAGGCCAATTAGTAATCAAAATAAGCATTATTACATTTCTTATCTCGCGAACACCAACTTTAATCTTCGTCTCCGGGTGGTTTTATGTTACACATTTGGTGTATACAAATTCATAAGAAACATTCTTAGCAACTCCTCCAAGCCCAGACGTTGCTAAGTTCCCTCTGGTGACTGGTGTGGGACTACCATCCAGAAACGTATCTTAGTTTGAAATAACTTTGCCGTGCTTAGTTGCCAAGTCCCTACTTCACCTTCTCTTTACCATCTACTTCCCTCCCCCACTGCATCCCATCTCACAGCCATAGTACCTTTGGTTCCGGGCAGTTGAAACTCTTATGCGGTTTTATCATTTTTTTTAAATCTTCTTGGTAACTACAACAGTATTGAGAGATGATAAACCATTTAGAAATAACGGTGAGATCGTGTTATGAAAATGGAAACACTTAGTTCTCGTCTGGGTGAAGGACCAGCGTTGGACCCACATCAAGGACGACGTTGTGAATCGAAACTTAAAACTGCTTTAATGATATTTAATTGTTTAATGATCAGATCTTAATATCTTCCTTTTCTCTTTCCCCTATCCTACTCTCTTCAGCTTCACAATATTCCATAGATTCTCATAGTTCCACTCGCTCCAAGCAGTTGAAACTCTTGTGCGGTATCATTAAGAGCAAGGCCCTCACTCTTTTTGAATCCGTGGGAGGTAGATTAAATTCTAATTATTTTTTTTATAAAAATCAACAACACTCTTTTTCCTTTTATTCCTTGGGAACCAAAATATAATTAAAAATTGCCATAATTTTAAAGCAGTTACCCAAAATAAAAAACTGTTCCGCTCCATGCTCCATTAACTGTTGAATATAATTCATCTACAAGGACATGTTTATGGTTTGTTGTTCGGTGTTTACGCGAGGTCTTGTGCGTCCTGGCGAATGGCCGCTCGCTCCGTTGCGAAATAACGGAAAAATGCATAAAGTCTTTTATTATCCTGCGCGATGGAGATTCATTTTCAAAACCAGCGCTAATATAAAACGGCCGTAAAAATCCACCTCCTTAAATTAATCACTTTGGAAACGTAAACATCGATGCAGTGGCGGCGCTTCGCAAGGATCTGCTTTAGGGCCACCTTTGTTTTCACTTAATTTCAAAATATTCAGGGAAGACAAAAACAGCTCGGGTTACGTATGTTAGTGATTGGTAGAAAATAATGTCTATGTTCATATCAAGATCTGTTTATCCTTGTATCGTGAACTATACTCAACTATAACTTGTAGACCTTTTGTCTCTAAAAAATATACGTACTATGTTAATTAAAAATGTATTTTTGCAAAGTGCTGTAAATTTGCTTTACCACACATTGCACGATTTAATAAGGGCGTTAATTACCGAAAAGGCTGTCACGCAATAAGCAATACAACAAAGCAGTACTTCATAATTGCATTTAAAGAAATGCATAATAATTATGGAATCCAAAAATACCCCCTGAACAAAAAACACAAATTTTACAGTATTTACAAAACTCATATATTTCTTTAAGAACATACGTAATATAATGCCAACGAAGACTCTAAAAATAATATACTCCGCATTAGCCCAATCAATTTTCGCTCATGGTATGCTTGGTTGGGGTGGTGCTGCCAAAACGAATATGGACGCTCTTGATGAAGCGCAAAAAGATTTAATTAAAGTTATTACAAAAAACTTTTAGATTCTCTACAGAACAATTATTAAAGGACTTCGCCGTACAACAATTATATTTCAAAATTATTTCTATACACTATCATAAAGACAAAGAAAATCATCATACTGTATAATACAATTACGGAACAAGACATAGACATCAAAACATTACTCCGAAGATAAATACCACTAACGGATATAAAAATCACACATGGATAACCAACAAAGGCATTATCTACAGGGGCAGATACCAAGAATATCTACAATATAACAATAAACTACAGGCCTATTTTTTTCACTATTTTTCTTATTTCTTTTCTCATTTCTCAAAACTTCTATAAAATATCAACCAACTTCAAGCTGTATTTTTTTTACCCTTTTCCTCGAGTATGTTTTTATCTCATCTCCTTATAATTTAGGACATTAAAATTATTATACCACCTATTGTGGTTTACATAATTTATTTTTAGTTTTTTTTTTATGTATATATTATACTCGTATATATATATATATATATATATATAGATTATTATTACCATATGTATTTTCTTATACTTACTGTACAATTTGTAGAACGCCGTATGCAATTATGTACTTTTTGGTTTATAATAATAAAAAATAATAAAATAAAATAATAAACAAAAAAACAAAAACAAAAAAACTAAAACAAAAGATGAAACTTAAATATTAAACAAAGCAAACACAAGCAGTAAGTTAATAAAAATGGGTGTGAGTCAATGAAATGTTTTTTTTCTTCATATTGTGCAACACCGTAAATAACGAGCATGAGCAGAAAGTTAAAATACGCACCAAAACATTTTTTTATTGATCGTTTCGGCACTTGGATAAACGGAAGGAGAAATTGCAGACCATAAATGATTTTTTTTAAATGCTAATTGGAGAACTTTTGTGGGCTCTTGCAAAAGCCTTCGTCTTTATTTGAAACACCGTGGTGATAGTAACCATTCAAACTGTGGTCAGGTGACGCAATATCCCCTACGCAACTGCCCCACGTCCCGCGATCCTCGCGGCAAAACAATGCAGGAGGCGTTTGGACACAAAAAGGCGCTGAAAAGGCCGCTCACCGCAAAAGTCAAAACATTCGTTTTATGGATTGAGGCTCAATAATGAACTTCTGGGAAGCGGTTAGCTCAGGGCCGAGGACGATACAGCTGCAGAGGATGGGTGAACTGTTCAATACCAGATATTTAGAAAAGGCAGAAGATAGAGAACTTATTTTTATGGTTCGAACAAGAAAACTTCGTGGTGTGAGATTACAATAAAACAAAACGATTTTCAAAAATATTTTTCGTCCACTGTTTATTGATGTTTTTGATGCCAAACGTTGCACTTTTATGTCATTTAGAGTTACTGGACATGAACTTTATCAGGAGTGGATTTCATTTTACTACATTTCGTTCATTATTTGAAGTAAAGTATTGTACGGTTAAATATTTGTATCGCTTTCAAATACTTGTGTTTTTTCAATGTATTTTTTTTGTATGTGGCTTTCACCCTTCAGGGATGTTCTTGAGCACCATTTTGGTTATAACCTAGAAAATATTGGGTATTTTAAAAATGTGATCTAGGATTCCTACTCAATACCAAATAAGTGTAATCTAGGGAGTTCAACACTCGAATCTTAAATGGATGAGAAAGGACGGAGCATTATCAAATTTTCATAAAATATTTAGGAATGAAAATTTCAGCTTTATGAAGTTGCGGGAATTAGCAGATCTATAGTGGAATAACTACTAGAATTGTGGCAAAGATACTCGTAGCTCTTCTCAGCTTGTGAAGTAATAGCTATTATAATAATATTGATGATGCGTCACATAAGATCAATTTTACTTGGCTGCAATGTATGAGTTGTTGATTTGACCACTCTTTAAGATGTCACCTAATAACGGAACAAAGAAAAGGCGGCCGATGTAACACATCGGGTGCAGATATTTAACCACCGCTGCGGGCCCTCGAATGCGCAACGTGCGTGTCCCAGGTCCCAGGTTCGTGGCTTTGATTCTACTCCGTTCGCCGCTTCTCCATTCACTGTAAGGACGCCAACCGGCAAAACCTCGCAATCGGTATATTTACAATTTCTCGTTGATTAATATATTTGTGCTTACTTACATTAAAACTCGCATACTTGGGAAGTTAAATTTTAATATTTCTATTTTTGTTATGACAACTCATGGTGGAATTTCATTATAATGATTAATTTAAACTTTTCTTTTTACTTTTTTCCCTTTTTATTTTTTTTTATTTTTGAAGTGATCGGTTTCAGCCTATCACGGCTATCTTTAGACTGGTACAATTTTTCATTAAAATATTGTACATGTACAATTTTTGGGTAACGGGGGTGGTAAACTATGATTTTACATGTAAACAATTAATACAATTATTATTTTTTTTAATTTAAAAGAACGGCAAATATTCCCAGATTACGAATAACCTGACAATATTACTACTACCATTGTAGTAAGCGGGAGGTGTTTGCTTGTGTCGTGGTGGAGGACTTAGCCAGCCGAGGAATTAAACTCACGACGCTTGGGTGGGACCCAGACGCGATGCCAACTCAACCGCTTAAAATACCTCTCAAAAAATAGTGCTCAAAAAGTTACAATCAGTTCAAAGCAGACTATTTACAAAAAACGTTTTACTTTTAAGTAATTGGAGGGTTTATAAGCGAAAATTTATTTCTATTTTTGTATTATGATCGAGATTATTTTCAAGTGTATTCCAAAATAACTAAAATCTAATTTCTTGATCAAATTGGAAGATAAAAAGCTTCCGGCATCTTTTTTTAGCAATGGCTCGAAAAGTCTTGCGGCATTGAAACATGGAAACTAAACTAAAGAAACCTTTGAAATTTGTTTAATGTATACATATAAATTTAGGCGTATTCTCAAAATATCCTCTAGATTGCCAGGTAACAAATTTAGAAGTTCTTCGTCGAATTATTAAAATTGTGGAATTGTTCTAGCTATAAAAAGAACAAAACTTCGATATTTTAAACATATTATGGGAAACGAAAAATACAAAATTACCAAACTGATAATCCAGAGAATGATTGATGGAAGCCGTGGCAGAGGAAGATGCCGCACTTCATGGCTTCAATTCGTGTGACTGGTACAAGGGCAGTCACATGTAGTTAAACTTCAGCCTGCAGGGGGGGTGATTCCCTGATAATAGTTAACCGGCAGTAGTTAATGGGCAGTGGCGTGCACAGAGATTTTAATGGGGGTAGACAGTAGGAATAAAAGCGAATTGATTGATATTACCACAGATGTGGTAAGTTGTCGCTGCTGCTGCTAGCTTTAGCTGACGGTTAGTATTACCTGCCACATCAAATATTTAAATAACCGCTTTATTTATATAACCCAATAACTGGATATATAAATTGCCCATATGTTTTTTCAATCGAATATCGAAAGAAATCAGAAGCATTAAATATAAAATCCTAACATTTAACTCTGTCAAGAAATATTTTAAAGACAATCGTTTTTAATTGAATTAACCTTACAAATATTCTGAAATTTAATTGTTTCCCATAACGTTTTTTTTTCGTCCAAATACGTATATTTGTATTTATTTTTAAATACATTATCTTAGTTATGATATATGAAATAAATGTCTCTTTATACCACATTAATTCATTTTTTGAAACATACATTCACACACATAAGGTACAATGATTATAAACATTTTTTTTTTTTAACATTAAATTATAAATACATCTGAACAACCTATGAGTAATGTATATAAAACAAAAAATCCCACATAGGCAAGGCCAGTGCGTGGGTGCATTATCTATATATGTGTTTATTTTTTCCTTAATCAAACTTATACCATATATTATATTACTTAACCATTATTACTATCTTTGAACTCATCTTCCATCCACAAGCAAATGCTTATATTGGAAGAATATCATAACATTTGAGATTAAAATCTTTAATATGAAAGCATATCACAAATTAATAAATACATTTAAAAAAATATATTTAAAAAAAAAACAGATTTTCGACCGCACAAATTCATGAAAGAAAGACAACATAATATGATATTTATTTCGTTTGTAAAGTTATACTAATAGAGCAGTGTCGTGCTATCCATGAAGGCTGAAAAGCTGTGCCTACCCTAAGAAAAATTAACCACAAAAATAAATTATAGAAAAATTTAAGAAGGGGAAAAAATCTCTTATCAAAATTATTTATCACGAACTTGACAAGGAAATTATGGGATCATTATTCAGCGGAAGATGATAATAAAATAGTCATTTTCAAATATTCCGTACACAATACTCATACCAGAAATTGAAAAACTACCCACAGCCTACCTTTAGTCATAGAGCATTGCACGTCACCGTAATAGAGGTACCAACAGATGGCACTAATTGCTACGTTTATGATATAATAACAATAATAATAATTGAATTACTTCTATAGCGCCGTTTTCTTTGGAAAATCACCTCAAGGGTGTTTTATATATACCAAAAAGCACAGCAATTTTTTTTTTTACACTAACACGAACGAGTCTTCCCTTGAATGCGCATTGCGCACAAATGTAGTTTTTTTTTTTTAAATGTATAATACAGTCAAAATTTTAATATGAAGTATGCATCATTTTGCATGCTTTGTTCCCGCTTTTGACACGTTATGGTAGGGCCGCTGTGATTCGTAGCTGAAAGTTGACGCGTGTTTTTGAAAGTGTTGATGATTTCTTCCAATAATTTTATATATTGTTAAGTGATTAAAGTAGCATATGCAGTGCTTATTTGGAATGCATGCCTCTGCCAATAGGGGAGGCCACCAGAAAAAAAAAGAAAAATGTTTGAAAATAAAGCACGTGAATTTTCTGACTCGTTTTATAGAAAAGTGAAGATTCGGGAATATTGTTAAAAATTCTCAGTATAAACATAATGCCGATAAAAAATAAATGTATTTTATCGCGATGTTTTTAATGACCTGTTAAAGATATTGTTCCGGAGATTCATTGGGTGCTTCTTTTAGCATCATCAAGAAAACGGCTCTCGGAGAGCTCATAAAAATTAAATTAACATTCGAAAACAGTTTAAACTCGTAAAACGAAGCCCAGTTTTAATTACGTACTAATGAACAGAACAAGAACTGTAAATATATATACATTTTTTAATACAGAAGATTTCTGGCACAGACAACGAGTTGATCGAAACCCACCGATATATTTTCGAACGTTTTTACCGTAGTATTTAACACCACCAAATTATTTAATTAATATGAAAAGTTTTATTTTCTATTGTCGGTATTATTGTTCTTCCATTTAAAACCGAATAAATGTTTAAACATCCAAATGATACCTTTTTTTGTAATTTTAATATGCCAAAGAAGAAACTCCTAAGACAAGCAGCATATTTAACAGTAAGGATGCTCTCTGATGGTCCGGTGAGGAACGAACTTTTCACTCGTTACTGGAGACACTCCTCAGAAAAGTTCCACAATGAACTGCGTTGCAAACCGTTACCTTACTTTAGCAAACTTGACTTTTCTGTGCAGTGTCTGCAGTAACGATTGAAATGTTCGTTCCTCACCGGACCGTCAGAGAGCAGCCTGAGCTTTCGCGTGAAAATTTTCCAAAGCTTTTCTGTTCATAATTTCGAACTCACAAAGCAATATTCCACAATGAGCAATGAAGCTTTTAAATATTCACACATAAATTAAAAAGACATACCATACCGTTTTTTTTATATATTTTTTTATATAAATACCGCACAAGAGTCCCAACTGCTCCCAACCGTCTGGAGCCAGTGAGACTATGGCATTCCCAATTGGGGAATGTTGTGAAGCTGAAGGTATTGTGGAGGGGAAGGAGAAGGGGTAAAGGGAGGTGGGGAAATACCTGGCTATTCAGATCTGGTCACCAAACAAGGCGAAAAGCCATTTTAAGCAACGTTTCAATTCTGAATGGTGGTCTTTCACCAGGGCGATACTGAGAGTATCTTCCACACTGGAACGTGCGCAAATATACTATATATTATTTTGAAATAAATTAATTGTGAAACAACACAAATTAATTAAATAAAATCTACTCGCGCACGGCGTGATTTGAACCATTAGTGAAAATATTATTTTTATATTGAAATATTAGTGATATAACAAAATATGGTATATGTTTTTAGATTGATAAATTAATAAAAAATACTTTGTAAGCACCACTTTTCAATATATAAATATCAACATGTTTCGAAAGCGAAACTTTCCTCGTCGGGACATACAGAATACTAAAAAATAATAATGTCAAGTATAAACAAATGATAAACGTAAATAAAGAATTTACACAAATAATTTCTTTTTTTAATTTCTGATATAAATTGTTATTTAATGTTTTATAATAATTTTTTTATTAACATTTTTTATTAATCGCTTTTCGTTTAAGTTTATAATTTGTCTATTCTTACATTATTGTGTTCTATGTTTATCATTTGACATTCTTATGTAGACTTAGTATTCAGTATGTTATGATGAGGAAAGCTTCGCTTTCGAAACATGTTGATATTTACATATTAAAAAAGTGGTGTTAACAAAGTATTTTTTTAAATTTATTTTTTTAATAATGTCGCCACAAAGTGAATAAAAATCTTCAATTTTTTTTATTTTTAGATTCGTTTATGAAAGATGAATCAAAAGGGTTATTTATGTGAGTGTGGTAGAATGGAGGAATGTTTTTTTTTTCGTTTTCTGTCAGGTCTTATGAAGGTCGTCTATGAGTGAATATTTTACTTTTAGTATTGAAAATAAGATGTAAACTCGATAAAATTGTGTTACTTTGCTTTTCGCTTTCTCCGTATAAGGGCGGCATTAGAAGTGCATTCGGACAGTGATTGGAGAAAGGATTTATGGCGCGAACAAGGACCGCGGGCGCTGGCGCTATGCTCCTGCCACCGAGAGCTCAGTTGTAACCTCTCTTTCCGTTACATACGAGTATATCGCTTTTTAGAACGAGGGAGAGGTTATAATGGAGGTATACTCTTACTAAACTACCACCAACAACCAATGTTCAGCATCACCAAATATCACTAAAGGAGAACCAAACTGACTAAATTTTGCCACGTATCATTTTATGAAAGGGTTGTTAAAATGCTTTAATTGCTACGGTAAAGTATTTTAAGTAAAGGATTTGTGGTGGTTCCTAATTCCCCCTGCTCGCCGTTGCCGACCCGGGCACCTTTACATTCGCTTCCTAGCGCCGCCCCGTTCAACACGTTCCTTCAGTGTCGTAGTACCGCGTCCTCCTGACATTTTATAATTAAAGATGGAATAGTGTACTGTATTTAATAAATCAGCCTTTCATAATTCCAGTAATTTTTAATACCTTCCTTCACCAGATAATCCGATCACCCATACATAAGGACCTCATTTCTACAGTGTATACAATAATTGAGAAGTAGGCTGTAAAAGGGTAATTTAAAAAATGAGATACTAATTTTATCGATTAGTAGCCGAGTGTTGAGAGTTCAATCATCTGTTGGTCAATCATCAAGACCTTCATAATAAAGAACTTCAGTCTTTTTATATCAATAGTTTTTTTCTTTTTTTTCATAGTTAAAATAATGATTAAAGTTTAAACATTGCAAAGCCCACTAAAACACACTAAATAAATGGCTTGTTGGGTGTGGCGTTACTTTACCATCGAATTTGGACGTTATAGATTTTGTACTGAATTTCGTATGCAAAATTTTATTCATCAAAATTTAACCACTTTTATTGTAAAATGTCAGCACCTCGTCACTATTGTTTGTGTAATATAACAAAGTGCAAAAATACAATCATAGCCGTACTTTCATTCATTCTCTTCGTGTTTCTAAAGGTTTTTAAAGGTTATGTCAAAACCAAAGATAATTTAACCGTACGTAATTATATTACATTTATAGTAAACCATAACTAAACATAAGTAATAAAATTATGTACCTCTTTAGAAATTTTAAATTCAAAAATAATAACTAACTAACTTACCGTCACGCCGTGTCCCCGCTCATCAGCCTTGCATTATTTACGAATCTCAACATTTTTACACATTCGTCTCAGTGATCTCATTTCTGCAGCATTCATTCTACAGTCTACTTTCATCCTTCCTCTGCCGGTTCCATGCCTCACTGCCATACATCAGGGTCGGTATCAGTACTCCATTGTGGACTTCTAGCTTCGCTTCTTTTGGACAACTTTTTGTTTGCGCCAACCGCGTTCAGTCCTCCGTTAATGGAGTTTCCTGCATTCACCCTTCTTTCGATATCCCTGTCAGTCTTTCCATGTCTCTATAATTCATCATCATAGGTTCAATGGCTGGTATCGGTTTTCCTATGAATATAATCATATTAACGTAAGTAATAATATATATTTTTTACAATTATAATTTGATTACAATTATAAGATATTATATGGAATGTATCGCTGTCTACGAACATGTACTCACGAACTCATTTATATGCCCTGATTTACTCTCTCTGGATATTCTTCTGTAAATTTATTACTTGCTACAAAATATTATACATGTATACCTACCTATTTTAATGATGTATTTAGTAATTAAATGTATTTTTGATGTATAGACATATTACAAACCATCGATTAGAAATATTATTAACTTCATTATATTTTAATTAATTTTTTTCTTTCATCAGTACTAATTTGTATATACTCTCAATAGACGCTTATTCTTTAATTGTTATTTCGAGATATTCTTGAATTTAATCTTGTTATTGTACATGCTCATAAGGGCTCTTTATTGCTTACATATTATTCACATTATAGTCTATGTCTTATATCATATGTTATACTATGTTAACGTCGAAAAGCGTTAATTATTCTTAAATAAAATAAAAGAGAGATTAAACTCAAATTAAGTTTACTAAAAAAAAAAAAATACATCTTTAAAATACAGAACAAAATTGAAGATACGCGAACCTCTTTGTGGACGTCAAATGCCGATAAAAAAATGATGCGAACCGAATAGGGCTTTTTGATGAGATGGTTTTTAATATTTTTTTTAAAACAATTTGTACGTATAATAAAACTTCCATATATCCAGAATCGGCTTTTGCTGATCTACATGAAAATATATAATTTTAAGCTATAATATTTTTCACTAGTGTTCCTTATTGCTAAATGCACAAGCAGTATTTTCCCACTATAATAATAATGATAAATAGCTGTTTATTACAGAAAGTACGCAGGGATGGTGTAATGCAATACAATCCATAAGTTATAAAAATAAGAAGTTTACAGTAAATAAGTGGGAGGAGTTGAAATATCTATATTTGAAGGTTATTTGTAACCCGAGAAGTTTTGACTTCCATATTTTTGGGATAACAAGAACGAAATAAGATTAGCAATTTTTATCAAATTACTCTTTGGTACTTTGTGACCGAATAGCTCCGCCCTGACACCGCGAAGCGTGTGACGTATGACCTAGACGAAAGCAAACGAGTATAAGGCAATAGTTGAGCATTAATGCAAAGACCCGGAGTTTTATTAGGTAGGGGTCACAATAAATATACTTTGCCCTTTTGACTGCAACATTTTTTTTGATTGGGAATTGCCTCGTACGCTAGATGTGTGGACAGGGCTTGGCTAATGACATTGATTCTAATAAGCCAGGTTTCATCCTCATAACCATTCCAACGTTTTGACATACCAACTTTCTTACAATAAAAAAAAATGAACCTCACAATAAAATGCAATACACTCTGTAGATATTCTTAGCTCCAATCATCCATAACATTTTGTTCGTGACTTCGAAAGCTCGACCGATAAATACGCATTAAAAAAACTCGTTCCATATTATTTTTTCAGTGTTGTTTTTTTTCTTTATACGGCTTCGTATTACACCTCTATGCACGTTTACACTTCTCCACTTATATTTCTCTCAGAGATCATTTTACACCTTCGGCACCCTACTATGTATAGGCGAAGGTACTCGTGCTATGCCGGGTCTCCAATTTCACCCTTTTCCATAAAATCGATTAGTTAAATTAATCAATACACCAGTTAACTCCGACGGAGTAACAATTAACCTCGTAATTTTGATGATGCGTTACTTTGCCGCGAACTACTCATTGTTTTATGTGCCGAACTATATTATGTCTTTGTGTTTCTATTAAATCAGAGATTTCCAACGCGGGCGATATCGCTCCATCAGATTATAAAAAGCTGTCAATTTTACCAATGTTAGTATTATTTGAAAACAGGATAAAATATTTATTTTATTTTATTTTCAATTACACAAAATACACTACACGAAATGCGATAAACAAGAGCTGCGGAAAAATAACAGCACATTCATAACACATTAATGAAGCAATGACAAAAAAAAAGTATAAAAATATGCGTTTCAGAGAACATTCAAGTCAAAGCCTAGGTTTTGGTAGAATCCATAATTTTAGACATCCTAAATGATAATCTTCGAGGTTTATTTTTGTAAAGCATAACAAAATTCGTTTAGACTGGTACCTAAAATTTCAAGGCCTGGCTTGAGTTAACACGTCTCAACATAATCTGAACTAAATCCAGTTTTTTTCAATTTGGATGTTTAGTCTGGAAAGTTGTTGAAGTGAAGCAAAACAGTGTACCAAAATTCAACAGCGATATCACTGCTAACAACCAAGGGTTTGTACCTATATTAAAAAAAAATTATACGTACTCAACTTCCACGATTTATTTAAAATGTCTTGTCGCATTCCAACAAGTTGTGGTTCCGTTCCACAATTAAACAGGCAAGCCATCAACCTTAGCGGCAGGTCCCCGTCCAAGCTTCCGGAGTAACGGTGCAATGCCATCTTCTCCCGCTGCTAACCTCTGCCTATCCAACGTGTACCTCCTCTGCACTCGTGTACCTCCTGGTGACCGGACGGTAAAAGGCTATTTATCACGCGTGAAATGTGTTTAGATACGGAATAGATGATGTATGAACAAATGTGCAGAATTAACGGCCTAGACAGCGGAGCACTTATTAATGAAAGATAAACTACCAACGCTTTTTAAGGCAAGGTATAAAATCATAGATTTACTTGATAAACTTAACTGTTAAGTAGAAAATATATTTTTAGTATGGTCTGAATAAAGAAAAAAAACACTAAAAATAATACCTTCCACGTAGATTTGAAAGGAAGTCGGTGTAGCCTCTGACTAATACCTTTTGGTTTTACCCCCGAGAGAGCCAAAGAAAATACAGCCCTCTCTCTTTTACACTGCCCGCATTGTATATTGTCCTTCCATTCGACGTGATGATGGAATTATTTTTTTTAATGTTAGAGATTTAAGGCCTGAATGGCCAGACTTTTAGATCAAGAAACAAGCCCACATCACATTTCTTGTGTTCTTTTTTCGTTAAAAAAAAACCTTTGGCGTTCTGATATTTGCAGAGAGTTTTCTGTCTTGGTATTCTAGGATAACGCAACTATTTTCAGCTCGCAAAGTAAATTATATCATCCGTTATGGAGTTTTGAAATATCCAGTAAACAGACGATTAATTATCACCATATTGATGTGGGTATATGTCGTATGATAGTTAAAGATGTTCTTGTGATCAAATCATCAATTCTTTCTATTTCCATTCGTCACGTTTCCTTCAATGTGCAATATATTACCCAGCCCACGTCGTTAATTTTCGCCACGCATTTAATAGACACGTGGATTAGCTCCATCGCAATACCGGGACCAGCAACTGAATAACTAGGAATAAATCATAATACTTCATGGAAGCGACATGGAAAAACCTGATTTATATGGAGGGAATATAACATTTGGTCCGCAGATAGGAATACATCTCCATTAGTCGGGTGCAACCTGTTTCCTGCATCTATGCCCATTTCATCGGTCAGTGGCGTGAATACAAATTATTTAACGTCCGGGCAAACGGGCTTGCTTGTAAATCAGTCCCCTCATCAAGTACCCTTTTTGTCTAAAATTAAAAATAGAAAACAACCCAAAGAACAGCAATAGAATAAGTCTGATTGACACAAAAATTTGAAACTTACGTCGAATGTGTGTGGGCGGCATTCGACTTGCCCATCGTTTTTTAAGAAAACAAGTGGGAAGGGATCAAACAATGGGCTTGACTTTAGGAGAGGTGGGTCAGATAGTCGAGCCTTTCAACATGGTGGCTTCAGTTAGTACTGGGCCACCCAGTCGTGTGGGGTTGACTTTAGAACTTTCAACAAGTAGCTAAGTCCAATATAACAAATTAAAGAAATAACGTGTCGTTATTTCGACTTTTTAATGTGAATTCCACACAAGAGTCCCAACCGTCTGAAGCCAGCGGGACTATGGCATCCCAAATGGGAGTATGTTGTGAGGTTGATGGTAATGGGGAGGATTAAGAGATGGGAGAGAGGAGGGTGAGGAGGTACCTGGCTACTCGGATCAGGTCACCAAACACGACTAAAGCCATTTAAAGCAACATTACGATTCTGAATTATGATATTGTATCTTCCACTCTGGAACGTACCGTAAATACATGGTGTCCGGAAGGCGTGGTATAAGCGGGAATCAGATGAATCTACATCACATCCAGTCTGCGACATTCTAAATAACTCTAAATATTCGTAAATGTAAATAAATATCATCGAAAATTTCAGATAAACCTCGAGTAAAATTTCTTTAAAATAA